>PVKW010005610.1:0-83014 GCA_004027895.1 Orientallactaga bullata
GCCGCGCCGCCACCGCGGCGGCTGTGGAGCCGCTTCTGTGGGCTCCAGACGCTCTGGAACTCTCCTACTTCTCTGCTGGGCTTGAAAGTTTACTATGTATCTCACTTTTTAGTAGAAAAGTGTATTTTGCTGGGGTTTGTTTTGCTTTTGTTCGCTACCCTCTTTTGGCGAGGTTCCTATGTCGCCATCTTAACCGGAAATCCCAGTGATTTTTTTAATGACAGTATAATTTTCTTTGTGTGTGTGTGGTATGTATACGTGTGTGTCTGTATGTTCATATGTAGGTGGGTACACCTGTGAATGTGGGTTCACATGAACATGTGTGTATGTTTGTATTTATGTGGAGGGATGCCATGTATATCTGTTTTTTAGTCAGGTTCTCTTATTGGCCCAGAGCTTACCAGTTAAGCTAGTCTGGCTGCCCAGTGAAATGAAGGGGTCCTCCATTCTCTGCCTTCTCACCACAGGGATTACATGCACATGCCATCACACACTACAAGCAAAATATTCTTATTAAAATTTCAGTGAAACTACAAGACATGAAATTACCCATCAAAAACTTCACTTCCATTGAAATAGTAACACATGAAAACATGTGAGCTGAAAGTAAACAAAACAAAAAGTAATAATAAACTGGTTTTATTTTACTGGTTATTATTTTTATAATAAAATGGTTTTATTTTTTATTTCTTCATAATTCATATTTATATAAATATGCATTAAACAAAATCAAAAAATACACATTGAAAGCTTAAGCATGATAGTTTTGTGAAAAAGTTTTGGGAAACAAACTATTCTATTATAAAGTGAGATGCAACTTTCCTTATGCTATATATTGCATATGAATTCTCATTTCTACCAAACCCTGAAGGTGAGAACGTGGTGATGACAAGGTTTCATAGTATAGCATGGAGAAGCACCTCTTGCTGACCCTGACTTGTTGTTTAATTCTATAGCACCTTGTATGATTACTGCCTGCTGACTTATTCAGCTGCTGTGACTTGTGGCTGTCTAAGGACTTCACTCAGAAGACCTCAGCTGACAGTGTTAAAGCAGGCACAATAAAACTTATTACAGATCTGACTATACCATTTATCTTGTGAACTTGAAATGAATTCCTTGCTGTAGAATAATGCTAAGTTTTAAGATTGGCTATATCACTTCCCTGTCCTTACTCCCTTCAGTTCCATTTTAAACTCTCATTTCCCGTTTCCTCAGTGAGAATGCATGCAATGATACCTATACTGCAAGACTTTCATCTTGCTATCCACAAAATTGTTGCAGTTTTCAGCTGTAGTCTTTTCTTTGCAGGAAATATATTTTATATTGTTAGGTTTTCATGAATCCAAAGAGGAAGGATGAAGTCCACATACTTCACTATTCATACCGAATGCAGTTGATGCACTTGCCATCACTTAGCACTGACAGAGCTTTTGTTTAGACCCTTTTACAGTGATACTCATTAGTTATTTATTCAGTGATTTCTCCTCATATTTGTCATACATTATAGAAATTAACATTTATCAACTTTTATTACCAAGCATCCTTTTTCTTTTGCCTAATTTCTCTCATATAAACAGAATCATACAGCAAATAAGACTTTGAGGCTTATTTTCAATTATCATGATGTACTTAACTTTCATAAACCAGGTGTGATAGCTCATGTCTTTAATCCCAGCACTCTGGAGGCTGAGGTAGGAGAATTACAATAAGTTCCAGGGCAGCCTAGACTACACAGTGAGTTTCAGATAATCCGGAGCCACTGTGAAACTCTGCCATTACACTATGCAGATATACTCAGTTTTTATTCACTGATCAGTTGGAGCATTTTGAGTTAATTTGCCAATATATAAAATGTTGAGTAAAAGAGTCTGTCATATTTAACACATTCAATATTTTTGTAAGTAGTGGTGCCTCATAGGCCTATAATTGTAGAACGCTAGAGGAAGAAAGAAGAAAGAAAAGAAGAAAGAGAGGACACATACAAATACATTATAAAATCTTTTTTTTTTTTTTCTTTTTTGGTTTTGCAAGGTAGGGTTTCACTCTGGTCCAGGCTGACCTGGAATTCACTATGTAGTCTCAGGGTGGCCTCGAACTCTCAGCTATCCTCCTACCTCTGCCTCCCGAGTGCTGGGATTAAAGGCGTACGCCGCCACACCCGGCTATAAAATCTTTTTTGACTGATTTTTTTGTTGCTTTTTCATTATTTTATTTATGAGAGAGAGAGAGAGAGAGAGAGAGAGAGGAGAGAGAGAATAGTGCACCAGGGCCTCTAGCCACTATAATCAAACTCCCTTGTGTGTTTTCATCACTTTGTGTGTCTGGCTTACATGGGATCTGGATAGTCAAACATGGGTCCTTAGGCTTCACAGGCTAATGCCTTAACTGCTAAGCCATCTCTCTAGCTGACAAATACATTTTAATTGGTGACGTAAATTCTTGAGAGTGTGGCTTCTGGGACACATGGTGAATATGTGTTAAAATGAAAAAGTGGCTGGCCAGTGTGCACTGTGGCTTTACAATCTCAGCACAAAGGTTGGAGATTTTCTGGTGCTCTGCACCTTCTCCTGGACTGGGCAGTAACAGTCCCATAGTGATGGCCGTGAAGATGCCTTTACTTTCAACATCCTCATAAGGAAGTCACGCTACCATCTGGTAGTTTTGTTAGTACTTGGCTCTGACCAGTGGCATGAATTCCTCAGAACATACATTGTATTTATATCTGTTTTTTATTTGTGTTTGTCCTTTGATGTAGGGTCTCACTCTAGCTCAGGCTGACCTGGAATTCACTATGAAGTCTCAGGGTAGCCTCAAACGCCCAGCAATCCTCTTACCTCTGTCTTCATCTACTTTGATGATGTGTGTCTGGTAATAGTTTAAGCTTCTTGGTGATTTTAAAAACAATTTATCGGTTGTATATTCATCATTGGGTTTTCATATTTTAATCTGAATGTAAGTAATGTAGTAGATACATAGAATATGTAAACATCTTTCCAATTCTGAGGCTCATGTTTTATTCTCTTAAAAATATTTTATGAAAGGAACCTTCTCATTGTGATGATGTCAGCAAATCATTGTTTTTTATTTGTTTGTTTGTTTTTTGCATTTGAATTCATGCTCCCTTTAGACATACAAAGCCTTGGGCTAACAGCCATATCATAAGAAGTTTTCACTTATGTTTCTTATAATGTTACAAAATTTTAAGATCCTTATGTCCCATATCTATTTTGGCCCCTTATATTGAGTAATATTCTTCAAGTGGGTTCCAAACCATATTTGGAGGCAGTCAGGAAAGCTCTGGCACACCTTCTACAAATGTGAGGTCCACCTCTATATAACTAGAATCTTGTGTATTGAGTCTCTTAGCAAAGGAAAGTTACAACCCTGTGGTGCCCCTTCCCTAAGGCAGGTTTCAGTGCTAGCTCTTTAATAGTAGATGAAATCCAGGACAGTGAAAGAACATGATCCACCTGGTTATTGCTTCAGTTTCCATATAAGGAATCACTCATCCATATAGGAAATCACCATGCCCCATTTCAAGCCTCTAAAGAGGAGTGCAGGGGACAATGAATGGGTTTTTCTTCCTTTCCCATGTTCTTTCCTTCACTGGCTAAACTTCACTGCAATCCAAGTTAGACAATCTGCTTCCCTAAACTCTCCTGGTGGAGGCCAGATCTCTTGACATGACCTGTGGTATGCAACTGCAAGTGGGAGGAAGACGCAGCCACCATTCTTAGGATTGAATATGAAAACAGAAGGAATCAGTCCCTAGGACCTATTGGAGAGAAGCAGGCAACCATGCAACGCTGAAGGCCAGCAGATGTCAGTCTCTACCAAGGGTCTGGGAAGAAGCAGACAAGCAGGTGATGGTGAGTGGTCGGTCAAAGGAAGCATTTTGTTGATGAGTGAAACATAGTCCTTTCCCACATGTGTTAGCATGTTTCAGTAAAAAGAATTGGGAATGTTATAGATCAAGTCAGAACTTTAAAAACACTCTTTCATCCCTTAAATGAGATTACTATATGTATTTTCACTTTATTCATTGACTAAAGACACATAATTTTTCCAGAATTTTTCTAGTATATATCAATTACCTTAGTAAAGGTAGTTCAATCTGAAATAATTCCTTGCCATTTTCTAGGTATTATGCATTATCTAGGGGGTATGGTTTGACTGCTTTTACTCAATAATGGGTAAATGTTAGGCCAATATTAAGTAGTTAGAGATATTTTTTAAATTTTACTTTTTCAGATATGAATAAAACTTATAAACTGCTTATAATTATATTTGTTTCAAGTCGTATCATTTTATCTTCTCTATTATTACTTACAGGCTAAGGACTGTGGCATAATTCTCATAAGAACTGTTATTAATAGCCATGCATGGTAGCTGACACCTTTAATGCTAGCACTCAGGAGTCAGAAATAGGAGGATTTCTTTAAGTTTGAGACCAGAACTACAGAGTGTGTTCCATGTCAGCCAAGTCTAGGGGGAGACCCTACCTCAAAAAAGAAAAAAGGAAAAAGAAATGAAAAGAAAGAAGGAAGGAAAGAAGAAAGGAAGGAAGTAAAGAAAGGAAATAGAAAGAAAGAAAGAAAGAAAGAAAAGAAAGAAGAAAGAAGAAAGAAAAGAAAAAAGAAAGAAAGGAAAGAAGAAAGAAAGGAAGGAAGGAAGGAAGGAAGGAAGAGAGATAGAGAGAAAGAAAGAAAGAAAGAAAGAAAGAAAGAAAGGAAGGAAGGAAGGAAGGAAGGAAGGAAGGAAGGAAGGAAGGAGGGAAGGAAGAAAATTCATCAATGTTTCATCTAAGTTAATGTGACAATTGGGAATATATGTTGTACAGAATAAAGTGTTTCCACCTGAATAACATTGGTCACTTGATCATTACCAACAAAACAACTGTGTTAAGATATGTGATGAAATTATTAAGAATTAAAAGATTTTGGATTCCTAGATTTCACTTACTATTTCACAATATTTTATTTTTTGTGTTTTTTAAAATTATTTTTATTTATTTTTTCATTCTGCTTTTTATTTTTTCTAATAATTTTATAACAAAATATAAATTCCTGTCCTTGCATGGATTGAGTTATCCCTTCCCTCTGTCTTTCACTTTGTAGTGCTTTACTGTCTGAATACTATTTTTAATTTTTAATTTAATTTTTCATATTTATTGACAAGCAAAGAGAGACAAAGAGAAGAGAGACACAGGCAGAAAGACACAGAGAGAGAAAATGGGTGTACTATGGCCTCTAGCTGCTGCAACTGAAATGCAGATGCATGTGTCACTTTGTGCATCTGGCTTTATGTGGGTATTGGGGGGGGGTCAAATGGGAGTCATTAGGCTTTGCAGGCAAACACCTTAACCCCTGAGCAATCTCTCTAGACCTGAGTTTTTCTTGATAATTTATTATTATTATTATTATTTATTATAGTCAAACATGTACATGCACTAAAAAACTGAATAGCAAAAATAAAAAACAAATGCTTTCTCAACCCAGAATTTAAAAACATAAGATTTTGATATTTTTAAATTTTTTTACTGACAACTTCTATACTTACAGAAAATAAACTATGATATTTCCCTCCCCTCCCCAATTCCCCTTCAAAACTCCATTCTCTGTCAAATCCCCTCCCTCTCTCCATTAGTCACTCTTTTAATTTGATGTCAAGATTTTGATTTTTTTTTGTCTTGGAAATGTCATTAAAAATATAACGTAGAAAACTTTAAAGATTTTTTTTGTTGTTGCTATTTATCATCCTACATTTTTATTATCTTTTTAAATTTATTTTTGGAGAGAGAGACAGAGAGAGATAGACAGAGAGGGAGGGAGACAGAGATGGGCGCGCCAGCAGTGTCTCAGCTGCTGCGAACGAAATCCAGATGTGTGTGCCCCCTTGTGGGCAAGTGCGGCATTGTGCCCTTGCGTCACTTTGCATCTGGCTAAACGTGGGACCTGGAGATTGGAACCGCTGGACATTGGAACCAGCGTTCTTAGGCTTAGCAGGCGGGCACCTTAGCCACTAAGCCATCGCTCCAGCCCTATCATCCTACATTTAAAAATATATATTTTATTCATTTATTTCAGAGAGAGAGAGAGAGAATGGGCATGCCAGGGCCTCTAGTAACTGCAAACAAACTCCAGATGCATGCGCCCTCTTGTTCATTTGGCATACATGGGTCCTGGAGAATCAAACCGGGATCATTTGGCTTTGCAGGCAAAGGTATTAAGCCATCTCTTCAGTCCCCTGCCCTACATTTTTAGCGTTTATCAAAGTTTTGTTCCTCATAGAACATCTTGTTCCAGATGTATTTAGTTGTCATGGCTGTGTGTATTAGTCAGGTTCATTTGGGAAGAATGAAGTCTTCAATAGATTAGATAAACAGAGGAATTGAATCAGAATCTAAACCCTCTTAAAGTTTCATTGAATAGAATGTGGAAATAGGTGATTGGACTCAACACAGTTTCTCAAAAATCGGGTCAAAAACCAAGATCACGGCATAAAATTAAGTCAAACAAGGAGGTTCTGTTCTTTCCACGATCAGACTTACCTCTATGGTAAAGGCAAATCGTGCCCATTGGAAGATCTTTGAAGCCCTTTTCATGTGACTCAGCCATGAGTCTCTTACCACCTGATTGTTCAAATTGAAATTCTCAAGCAAAGTGTACAGAAAGATAAATCTTGCTCAAGATTATGTAAATAAATAATTGTAGAACATTAGAAGTTTAACATTTCCTCTGTGACCATCAAGCTAGGAGCAGTCATAAACTAGGTTTCCACACTGAGTGTGAGGCAGTCAGAATCTCTCCTCTCCATGAACACCCTTCTCTGCTCAGCACTGGGTCATAGCCTTGATCCTACTCATGATTTTCAGCAGCAATTATGACCAGTCTAGATATATTTTTTCGTTTCCTTTGCAAATGCAATATCTGGCGTGCTCATTCATTTATAGTGTTCAATATTAACAAGGATATCATTTCACTTAATTTTGCATATCAACCAACAAGATGCTAAGGTTATTATTTTCTTTGGTAGATAAATACTATTATAATTAAAAATATATATATAAAGTTTACGGCTTAAAAAACACAAAATTACTTGATAATGTCTGCTGGAGGCACATTTTATTGCTTGCTACCCATATGTCACATTGCATGAAATGTTTTATGAAATAGGTTGATTTTTATGTGCATAATTGTGTAGTAGTTAAAACACTCTATACACTGTTATACATTATAGAAAAATACCATGTTTTGATTCTTAGCTAATGTAAGAATTTAAAATAATCAAAAAATTAAAAAAAGAAATGTCTTATTTACAGGCAAAATAAAATCATCATACAGAAAAATAGTATTATATTATAGAACTGTACATTAGAAAATGTCAGAGTAGTTGGCTGAATGAATAAAGCATTTTACTGTGTAAGAATGAGAACCAGAGTTTAGATTCCCAGCACCTATGGAAGTGATGAGTGAGCACAGCAACCTACCTGGAATTCCAGATTTTGACAGATGGAGAGAGGTGGATCCCTCGGGCAAGATAGCTAGCTAGATTAGTGAAATCATCTAGACTTGAGTTCCAGTGAGAAACTTTGCCTCAGTAAATAAGGTGGAAAGTGACAGAAGGAGACATTCAATGCCAAACTCTGTCCTCCACATAAATATACACACACTTGTATGTACACACACACAGTCACACAACTGTACCCACACACATGTAACCACGCAAACATAGTCTTGTTAAATTAGCTATAAAAGTATACAGTGTATAAAAATATCTACATGGAGTTGGGGAGATGATTTATTTGACAAAACATTTGCTTCCCCAAGCATAAGTACCCAAGTTAAGATCCACACACCCCAGATAAAGTCAAACACTGTGGCTCTAGCATCTGTAGTCCCAGCATGTCTAGGATTAGAAGGGAAGCAGTGACATGCCATCTACCCTGGCATTCACAGTGGTGAGCAATGAGAGATCCTGCCTCAAAAAGGTGGAAGGCAAGGACCAACACTCAGAGTTGTCTTTTGACTTCCACACATGCACCATGACAACATACACCCATGAATATGAACACAGACACACAGATACACACACACACACACACACACACACACAAAGACTATGTTCCCATGATACAATGATAGGAACATAATTGCATAATTCTGACTATGAGGTTTCAATGAAAGTATTGATTCAGGATTTTGGGGGTGCAGGATAAAGGTTGACTCAAGAAAGATAAAGTATGAATTATTAAACTTATTTAGGGAGAAATCACAATTTGTGGAGTTAATTTTAAGGGAGATTGGGTTCTAAGATGGGAGGCTGGAAGAGAGTCATAAACACATGGGAAGAAGAGAACATGCTCTTAGTTGGAAAACATTATATACTTTGTAAGGTTCATTTAAGAGACATTGAGGTTTTAAAGGAATGTCTGGAGTAGAGCCACAAGCATGTGGGGAATAGTTTATAAAACTCATCTAAGAGAAATTGAGGCTTTCAAAGAAAGACTAGAGTGGAGCCATAAGCATGTTAAAGATAGAATTTAAGAGCTTATGGAGGAAGATTTAGAAGGAACACCCATGGCATCTGCCATGTGTTTTCCCCCATGGAAAATGTTGGTGACTTAAGGAAGAATAGCAGAAAGAAAATATCAAAACAGAGACCAGTTCAAAGAAGAGATGAGTAATCAAGAGGGGTACAATCATGGTTACCATGAATTTAAAGACATTCTACAGATAGCAAACCCAGAGTTAATGAGAGTACCCATATAGTAGATGTAGAATTTAAGGGAAGTACACATGTGGTAGATACAGAGATCAGTGGAAAATTTTGCATATAATCAAAGCGAGAAGTTACCCCAACATGTAAAGCAGAGGCAAGCAGGAAATTTCCCACATACCAAGAAATAGAGTTATTCTTCTGCCCCATCCAACCCAGACAGCCTGGGTAAGGGGGAAGCTAGACTCTTGTGTATCCAAGCAGAGATGAGAAGGAATCCAGAGATGACACCACAAGAAAACAAAAACCAAAAATAAAAACAAAACAACAAAAAAAAAGACCAGACCAAAAAAAAAAAAATGAGTCTTCATATGCAAGGGGAAGATCCAATTGGTTTGTAGATTTGGAGGGTGGACCCTGCAGCCAGCCCACTTGGGCCATCTATCTAGGTAGAATGATAGACTGTGGGAAGCAGGGGGTTAGATCAGTCTCAATCAGACACAAGTTCCATTTCTGCCAAGAGATCCATTCATTTGCCTTTGTGCAGTAGCATGAGGGTGGCAGCTCCTGGTTCTCACTGGGCCTCAATCTCCAACTGAAACTATGTAAAATAAGCTAGCTTTCTTCTTTCCTCCTTCAGTATTAAATGAGATTTCAGGAGGCACCATTCTTAAAATGCAAAAGTGTTCCACATGAATTTTACTGTAGTTAAGGCAAATCTCATTACATCCTGAATGAAGAAAAAAAAAAATAGAACAGTAGCTATAAGAAATGATTTTGTATCCCAAATGAAGAAAAATAGTTAAGTAAAAGATAATTTTATTTTAAACAACAATAGTTTGAAATAGTGATATAGTTTATGAGATTTTAAAAGTTGGTACAAATCTATTTCATGCAAAAATCCTATGGTACTGACACAAAATAAATAAATTGGTGATGATAACAGATAAAATAAAAGTTAGCTCTCAACATTTATTAGAATTTATTCCATGATAGGCCATTGTGTGTTGAGGCTGAGCTGGAGGTTGTGCCCTGAGGGTAGAACCATGTCTGGGTTGCTTCTTGGGAGGGAAAGACCAGCACAAGAGGGGCTGAGTGCTGGGCCACACAGCACACCATTAAAGCAGTAAGAACCAAGTACAACCAAAATCTATCAACAGGAAAGAACTGGGCCATGTGTTTAACCTCCTTTACATGGACAAGACAGCCAATCAGCGTGAGCATCATCATCAGGCTCTGGTGTGTAAAAAGAGCAGGGCTGATCCAGAGAGGCTGAGCTGAGAAAGCAGGAAGATTCTGCTGGGATGATCACTTGCTGGCAGCCAGTTTGGACAGACAGGAGAAGATGCAAGTTTCAATTTATCCAGGATAGACAGAATGGCATTTCCTTGTTCCCTCTTTGGGCCTATATCCCCTACTACCTGAAAATGAAACTACTTTATCCCTGTTTCTCCTTCACTATGAGTAAGTGAACAAATTGAAGTTGTGCCACCTGCTAAGACACAAAGAGAACATGAAGTCACCTGTTATACTTTTTCCAAGAAATATATGACATAAGTAAAATTGAACAAAACAAGCTAAACATAAATGGAGAAACAATCTAGAAAATGACTGCTGTCATCTTCAAAGTCAAAAATAAATTAAGAATGACTCAACCAAGACATTAAAAAGACATGACATCCTAATACAATTTGATCATTTTGATATAAAAGGATATTACTCAAATGTTTTATTAAATCATTGCAACTAGGTCTGAGAATTGTTCTAGCGATCTCTCTCTTTCTTTGTCTTCTCTCTCTCTCTCTCTCCTGTGTTTATATTAAAAAAGAAAACACTATAATAATCAGAGATGATAAGGCATCATATCAGCAATTTAGTTTGAGAAGAAATATTCTTTATATATAATGCAGTTCTAATTTTTCTATAGGTTTATGGGTGCTTTCATTTTTAAAATAAAAGAACTCTATAATGAAGACTAATCAGCAACCAGAGATGTAGCTCAGTGATAGAATGCTGGCTCAGTATGTACAGGGCCCTGGGTTTAATCTTCAACACTACAAATAGCAAAATGAGCATACAATCAGAATTATAATATAGAGTTAAATATATTCTAACATCTTGAGTAAGTTTAACTGCAGGTAAAACTTAAACATCATTATCATTTACAATTTAAAAATGAGTTGTTGAGACAATTAAATGATGCATAATTATATGACTACCTCACATAACAATCGATGTATATATGTTCAATTAATTTCATAGGCAGTGGATTTCTGTCATATATGCTGAATAATCCTTATGATTTTCTCCTGAATGAATAAGTGTTTCCTGATTTGCTGAATAAAAGTCCCTTGATCATATTTAATTACTTTAGAACATGCATTTAATATTTAAAGATTGTTTTATTTCTGTAAAAAAATGTACTGATGGATTAAAGGTGTTTCAGAGCTCATCAGTGAAGTAGACTTAAAACTCACTCACCAGGGCTGGAGAGATGGCTTAGCAGTTAAGGCTCCTGCCTCCTAAGCCTAAAGAGCACTGGTTCCAATCTCCAGCGGTTCCAATCTCCAGGTCCCACGTTTAGCCAGATGCAAAGTGATCCAAGGACGCAATCTTGCACTTGACCACAAGGGGGCACATGCATCTGGATTTCGTTTGCAGCAGCTGAGAGGCTGCTGGCCTGCCCATCTCTGTCTGTCTTCCTCTCCCTCTCTCTGTCTCTCTCCAAAACAAAACAAAACAAAACAAAACAAAACAAAAACTCACTCACCAGAGCTCAGGGAATGTTGCAAAAGAGGAGGGGGAAAGATTGTAAGAGCTGAAGGTTGAGACATCATGCCCAGAGGGTGTCCCTACCCCATCAAAAAAATAGTTGATTACTGATTCCACAATGCATAAACCACAACCCCATGGGGAATACCTGAAACCCCACTAAGTAGTGTCCCTAGTGGAATGGGGGCAGGGATGAAGGAAAATAGGGTACAAACAATGATGTGTTCATATGAAACATCCTTTTAATAATAATAGTAATAATGATAAACATAAAAATAAGAGATTAGGGGGAATTCTGCCTTGAAGTATTGGTGTGAGAACTGGCCAGAATCCAGAAGAGAGCCAGTCCCCAGACAGCTCATCTAGTGCTGGAAAGCACTAAATGAACTGCTGGGGGAAAATGGCCAACAATGGTGTGACCAAGCAGGAGTCTAAGCTACTCAGAAGCAACCAGGCTAACAAGATGTACACATAAGTGCAATGGTGGCACACAGCCTTGTTGGGTATCTATTGGCTTTTTTATTATCTAAGAGATCTGCTCAGTGGAAAGGATCCCATATCTGTAACTGGGAACAGGAAAGAATTGTAGGGAGACAAATATTATGTGCTCCAATGACAAGTGCCCGCTAGTCTTTGGCTAAAAAAAAGGGCTATATTCATCAAAATCTTCCTAACTTAATAACACTTATCCCATTTAGCCTATGCTGACTTCACTTTCCATAGGAGAATCTAACGTTCTTTTTCAGAAGGTAGTGAGACCAGAGGAGATGACCCACCCCCCATACTTCAGCCAAGCTACAGCTGAAACCACAGAGAAATTGGGGAGATGAGCAAAGGTGCTTCTTCCATGGTGAGCCTGACAATCAGCACTAGGGTGAAGGAGACAGACCCTAAGGATACTCAACACATACCAAAGCAGAAATCCAGAGGCTCCTAAGAGTTCATCACTAAAGTAGACTTAAAACTCACCCACCATGGCTCAGAGAATTTTGTGGAGGAGAGAACACAAAGATTGTAATAGCCTCAAGCTGGGACATCATACCCAGAGCTATTGCCCTCCATCCAAAAACTTGACTGCTGTTGATATAACACATAACCCACAATCCCAATGGAAGTACCAGCAACCCCACTGGGGAAGGCCCGCATCAGGGGGGGAGAAAAAGATAGTACCAACACATGATGTATCCATACAAAGTATGTTCTTAATTAAAAAAATGAATTTGTGGTTTCAAATTATTACCTTTAATGGAATTCAATGTTCAGACAGGAAAACAAAATTTAAGTAAAAAGTGTCTAATCTGGTAGGCAAAAATTGTGTGTGTGTGTGTATGTCACAAGGAATAGTCCATTCCTTAGATAAGAACAGGTTTGCTATATTGAAAATAGAATACCTCTCTGCATAAGCAGGGCTGACCTGACAGGTCTGGACAGCTGAGGTAGGGCCACTTTCTGCAGAAGTAGCCAACCACAGATTTTAGAAATTCATGTCCTGCTTGCTGTCTGTTCAACTTCAAAGGCATTTTCTTTTGAGTTATAACCTGTTCTTAACAATTACTTTAACCAAGTCAGCATTGGGGCCATGATGGAAATGAGACAGCTATGAGGAAAGGTGTAGCCACATAGGAAACATCACAGATCCAGAAGTAGAAGGATGGAGTCATAAGAAATGGTGGCAAGTCCGGCTCCTGACAAGAATCTGCAGCAAGTATTTACAATGAGGCACTTAACAGCTACAGGGACTTAATAATTATACAGATTCTCAGATCTACTTGTGTGTTGGATCCTGATAAAGCATGGACCTTTTTTTACTAGAAGATGGTCGTTTGCTAGAAAGATTTTATGTAATTTATGAGAATCCAGATATCATAAGCTTGTGAAGTCTAAAAATTTGCAAGCAAAATTTTAAAAGGAGTAAATAATTCTAACTGAATATTTAAATCAATGAATTTAATATACTGCAAGTGAAGTTCATTATTTTTATTTGTTTTGAGATGTGGTCACACTATATAGCTCAGATTGTCCTCAAATTTGTGACCTTCCTATCTCAGTCCCGAAGTGCATTTCAGATCATGGCATGCAAGGCATGTGCATCATATGCAAGTGAAATTCTAAGCTTATGTCACAGTCCAGAACATGCCATTATATTTCATTCATGGATAGGTCAAAGAAACATTAGCATAGAACTCCATGCTCTATCCAAGACTGCAGTGCCCTAGCTGTGGATTTTCTTTCAGCAAGTGAAGTAACATTTTTCTTCCACCTGAAGTACTGTCTGAAGAAGTGTTTCTCTGAAAATGCTGGAGTTATCTTCAGTTGCTCTGCAATCCTTCAAAATGTGCAAATGGGGCTGGAGAGATGGCTTAGTGGTTAAACGCTTGCCTGTGAAGCCTAAGGATCCCGGATCGAGGCTCGATTCTCCAGGACCCATGTAAGCCAGATGCACAAGGGGGTACACAGCACATATCTGGAGTTCATTTGCAGTGGCTGGAGTCCCTGACGCGCCCATTCTTTTTCTACCTGCCTATTTCTGTATCTCTCTTTGTCTTTCTCAAATAAATAAATAATAAAATATTTTTATAAAAAATAAATAAAAATAAACATCATGAAAGGCAGTTATTTAAGTGATGAAACTTAAAGAAACTTGTACACTTCAGTCTAAAAATCACAATGAATATAATTTGAGTTATATCATTTCAATACCATTTTCCATAAAGAAAATTATTTTACACAAAGTCTTATATGTAAAAATCAAATTACTTTTTGATTATAAAAAGGAACAAAAAAAAGTCATTCTGTTTTCCATGGCTTAGGACGAACTTTTTTTCTTTCTGGAAATTTGACAACACTATCTGGCTGCCTGACATGTGGAACAGGCAATCCTTAGTTTTCTCTTTACTCACTGATTATAAAATGCAGATTCAAATCCACAGTGATTAGCTGCAAATGAGTCAAGATTATTGGAAGTTATATTGATCCTCACCCTTCCTTTTAGAAAATGACAATGCTGCTACCAGTGAATGAAGAGGGCAGAGAAAAATCAGCAGTCAGAGCAGGCTTGCTGATTATGGCCTCTGTTGACAAGGTCAATAAATACAGAAGAGCTACATTGATTTTGTTCCCTAATTTCTCTTGTTCCATCCAATGAGAAAGGTCATACCCAATGTACCACATCACACATAAACTTCTGGGGTTGAAAAGGATCTGAGTATTATGTGCCATGCTGTATGAAGGGGTCTAATAGCAGACTGTGCTTGCAGCAGTTGTATAGGTTGGCATGGACACTATGAGAAGTCTTTCAATTATGGTGTTGAAACTGCTGAAACATATACATACATCTGAGCGGTGTCTATGTTTGCCATGAATATAGAAGTCTGCAAATGTTTGGAAGAATTACTGACAAGGCTGCACACACACACACACACACACAATGTGTGTTTCTTGCTGATTCAAGTTCCCTCTTATTTCAAAAGTTTTTCTAGTCTATTCAGAGGTACAGCATTGATCATGTCAAAGGACAAATATTCTTGAACGTATTCAATGTATCCTTTATGAGATGTATCAAAATGGCATGCTACCCGAGGCTTTCTCTAGAATTAAAAGTAGTGCCGTTACTTGGGAAATAGCTTTGCATTTGTAAAGGAAGAGTCTTTATGCCATAGATAATGTTCTATAAGAACACTGAATGCATTAGAAAACAAAATATTAACAATAATAATTTCAAATTAAATTATCATATATTGTCAGAGGCAACTCTGAAATTAACTTTGGGTATCAGGAAACTCTTCTCTCTCCCTCTCTCTCTCTCTCTCTCTCTGTCACATACAAGCAGAGGTTTTGCAACTCATAAATTTTGAAAATACAAAAACAAAGCAAAGCCCAACTCTCAGTTGGTGGGTTTGTAGTCATTAGGCAGCAAACCTGGTTTCACTGATATAGAGGATCTACCCCAGCAGGATGCATCAGCCATTGTCAAGCGTGGTGAGTTAAACTTTCCTTGAGAGCTAATAAAAGATATTATGTCCCCTTAGGTTTTCAGACATTTATAAACAATACAGGGCTGTTGTATACAATATAACATTTCTGCTGGTCTGGAAGAAATAGAAGTTCATAAAGAAGTCATCTGTAAGAAATTCTTCAATAACTAGCAAAGTAAATAAACTTTAAGTACAGGACTCTCTGGTGTATAGTTTTATATATAATTATCTCCAAAATAAATAAAATTTAATAAACTTGCATTATTGTTTTGTTGAACAAAAAGTGATGGATCTGCTCTAGTTATATTTAGAGAGGGGAAAAATGTAGCAAGAGGGAAAGAAAGGAAACAACTTGTGTGGAATGGCTGAGACATACTTAATGAAAATTGAAATGAAATATAAAAGGCCACACCTAACGAAATTGGTCTTTGTGTTTTGTCAGGAGTGTTGCAAAGGCACAGAACACTCACTTCCATGCCATTTGCATTCAGACATTTGTATTGGCAACTGTACTCACATGGCTTCCTCAGATGCATATTTTTCTTCAGTACAAGAAGAGTCCTGAGAACCTTCCATTCATGTGTGTGCTTATGCATATATTATGCCATCCATGGAAAATTCTCATCTAGAGTTTCCTTTATAATAGAACCACATAGACATGCTCAATCTTTTTCATAATAGCCACTCCCAGCCAATCTACCATCTACACCTCACCCATGGCTATATTTTCCTCTTGTAAATTCTGCTTATATTCTACTATACTTCCAACAAACCTATTGTACACTGTCAAAACTTTAGATGATAAAGCTGATCATATCACTTATCTGCCCACCTTTACTATTTCCAAGTCATTAAAACATCTTTAAATATTTACAAGGCTCTGACTTCTGCCTAATATTTTCCCCTATCCCCAGTGGTTTCCAAAATTTCTATGTCTCATCAGCCCTTGTTACAAAGTATTTTACACGTGTGTTTCTCCCAGCATTGCCTTTGCTAAGATAATCCTATTGCTTGTTCTTTTCCATGATTCAAGACACTTTTCAAATAAGCATAATAAAATAGATTTTATCAGTCTCTTTTTAATTTCATATTATATCACAGTTTTTATTGTGCATGTGTGTGTATAAGAACACACATGTCATGGTACATGTGTGGAGGTCAGAGAACAACTTCCCTTCCACCTGGTTGGGGACAAGGTTTATCTTATTTGTTTCTGTGATGGTCCTAATAGCTGGCCTACAAGTTCTAGGATTTTCCTGACTCTACCTCCCATTGCAAGAGACACTTTGGGATTATAAATGGGTATTTCACTATGCCTTGAACTTTCCATAGGTGCAAAACCTTTAATTACTGAGCCATATTCCCAGTCCTATGACACCTGTTTGCTCTTTTAATTCCAGGTCTTTTATTTTCCATTTTACTATAATTTCAAAAAATATGAAATTCAGTGGAGAGTTTATTTAGATTAATCAACTGTTTCAATTTTACCATGAGTGCTTGAGTTATCATTTTTCTATATTTATATCTAGCTATAGAAGTCAATGTTATTATTATAATTACCTATAAAAATTAAAACATTAATATGTGAATTAATATTCACATATTAATGCTACTCTCATTTCTGGTTAGAGAAGCTTCTCTTTTCAGATGGCGATGACCACTGTGATGACCCAAAAGGCAACATGGTGCTGGGAAGAAGTGATGGAGGAGTGCCCAGCACTGAAACACCTCTGTCACACCCTTCAAGGCTCAGGGACCATTGCGGAAGAGAGGGCGGATAGAATGGAAGAGCCAAAGGAAAGGTATGACTCCTTACAATGCAACTGCCCAGATAGAAATTGGCCTTGATATCCATGACCTTGCAGTGTCTAGGAAAACCTTGGCAAGACCCTCATAATAGAAGAAAAAGATGATGACATCAAATTAAAAGAGAGACTAATGGAGAGACGGAGGGGATATGATGGAGATTAGAGTTCTAAAGGGGAATGGGGGAGGGGAGGGAAATATCATGCATTTTTGTATGTAAGTATAGAAGTTGTCAATAAAAAAAGAAAAAAAAATAAAACATTAAATAAGAAATTTACTATCAATATTATTATCTAAATCACAATTCATTTTTTTGAGAGAGACAGAAAGAAAAGGAGAGCAAGACAGATAGAGATGGGTTTGCCAGCAGCCTCTCAGCTGCTGTGAACAAAATACAGATGTGTGCGCCCCCTTGTGGTCAAGTGCGGCATTGCGCCCTTGCATCACTTTACATCTGGCTAAACGTGGGACCTGGAGATTGAAACCACTGGAGATTGGAACCAGTGTTCTTAGGCTTAGGAGGCAGGCACCTTAACCACTAAGCCATCTCTCCAGCCCACAATTCATTTTTTGATTGTACAAAATTTTCATTGTTTAAACTTTCTGGGTATAATTTATTGAAATGGGTCTTTTGCTAATATTGCACATTACTTATTGCTAATCCTAGCATTTAGACCTGAAAAACAGCATAGAGCTAGAATTATCATAGATTATGGAATCTTGGCTATTTTTCCACTTATCATTTGTGTCACTTGTAGCAAGTGATATAAATTTTCTTCACATCAATTCCTTCTTATGTAAAAGATGAATGATAGCACTCATTTATTAGTGCTGTTACATGAGTCAATGTGAAAGAGTTGTAAGTAGATTCTGGCATGAAGCAGTAACTATGTTATTAAATAAATACAACAGTGTCAAACAAATACTAGACACTAGTTAATTATCTGTCAAATGAATAAATAGGTTTGGTGATCGCTGGTTTAGAGGGAGGTAGGAACTCTATACACTCATTCAATAAACCAGGATGGTGAAGGCTCTTCTCCAATCAATGTAGAGATTCCAAGGTCATTCTGAGTTTTAGGGGAAGAGGAAAATGAAGTAGCAAAGTTGCTCATGGAAGATATTTATGGACTAGGGTTATAAAAAAGAAGAAATAAATTCCATGTGTATTTCACTGGCCATAACTAAGTCATACACCACACATAACCATGAGAGGGAATGTGGATTACAGTCTCACTATGAACCTAGAAAAAACAAATCTATTTTGCTGAATAGCTATGCAAGCATCTATAGCATAAAGAGTTTTACTTAAAATAGTTATATTACTATTAGCATTTTAATCATATTAGAGATGGCAGATATTTTATATGTACACAGAATTTTAAATTTATGATTATTATAGTATCAGATTCCAGTAAGTGACTATAAATTATTTCCCCCATGATTATATATAGCCATGACTCAGGACTGAGTAACCACAGAGACTGCAAAAACTGACACTGTGTGAAGTAATGATAATTTCTCAGGAAAACGGTGAATGCTTTCATGTGACTTGAGACATAGGATGAACAGAGATCTGGGGAAAACAATTATGCATTTCACTCTAACCATGAAATTCTCATAGCTTAACAGGAAGAAACAGCATCAATAAACTTTCCTTTCCTTCCACTTAGGCTTATAGCATCTGTTTATTTTTATTAATCAAGAATGTTCTATGTGTTGATGACCTATAATCCCAGTACTTTGGAGGTAGAGGCAGGAGAGTTGGATTTCAAAGCCAGCCTCTACTATAATGTAAAGTTCAAAGCCAGTCTGGGATAAATGAACCCATTTCTCCCCAAAATGTTACTATTAGTTAAATAAAATATTTTAAACCTACTAATATAGAAAATATTCAAATGTCAATGGCCATGCTCATGGAAATGATAATTAAGCCATTTGACTTTATGTATTTACAATACACAAAGTTTATAATAGAAACACACTAAGTCTAAACTTGTATGTCCTGTAAATATGAGAATACAAATATATTTTTCAAGGCTTGGTAATATAGGTAATATAGGATGTGTAAATGCATCATGGTTTTGTATGATGCAGTAGGCTATACACTTCCTTTAATGTAAATCAAGGTGTAAGTGATGGTATGTCTTCTAGTACATTCATCTTTTGGGGCTAGAAACTGGAAATACACTTTCTGTTGGAAATATACAAGCAGAACACACATTACATTTTATCCTTGATTTTTTAAGACTTTAATTGCTCTAAGATATTTCAAAATATATATCAAGATTAATGCATGTCATGAAATTAGTTTAAATGGATTCTGTAAAAATATGTAATTAACATATGCTTTGGTGATGACCAAGCCTATATCAACTTGTTATACAAGATTATAGGAAAAATAACAGTTTTTGTTTTATTTGTTTATTTATTTATTTATTTTTATTTATTTATTTATTTATTTTGGTTTTTCGAGGTAGGGTCTCACTCTGGTCCAGGCTGACCTGGAATTAACTATGTAGTCTCAGGGTGGTCTCGAACTCTCGGCGATCCTCCTACCTCTGCCTCCCGAGTGCTGAGATTAAAGGCGTGCGCCACCACGCCCGGCTCAGTTTTTGTTTTATTTTTGAGGCAGGATCTCATTACAGGCCAGGCTGACCTGGAACTTACTCTGTAGTCCATTCTGGACTTAAAATCATGGCAATTCTGCTACCTCAACCTGCTGAGCACTGGGATTATAGGCATCAGCCATTATGTCCAGCACACAATATTTTTACATCTAAAATTCCCAGCATTATTCCATGGGAAATAGAAGCTTTCCCATTTTATAGATTAAAACATTGAGGTCAATACTGAAATAGAAGTTACTTGATACTCTTTGCTGAGCAACAGTTCATCTTTTAAATAATTAAAAACAATCCATCACTGTCTGTTTCTTCCCACTAGACACTGACATGTCTCATCTAAGCCACTAACTGATTTGAGCTGAGACCTGTGTTTAGAATAATTCCATTAATCAGGTTGAAAACTTTACCCTAAGAGGCTAATGACAATCCTGACATCAGAGATAGAAACTTTTTAACATAAAAAAGTTCTTTGAAAAAAAAGTGATAGAATACTTTATGTGTGGCATGCCTGCTATAGCCTCATTACTGGGGTAGTGAACCCATTTGCCTATGATTATTAGTTCCTTTATCACCTTTTGCTGTCCTTTGTAGAGTAATTGGCAACAGCAACAATGGTTCTTTTTTATGTTCTTTATATCCCATGGTTAAAAAATAGATGAACTGTTTTTTGCAACTGAAGTTAAAAGAGAAAAGGATCAGTAATGTTACGAAGGTCGTGTGCTTATTTCTCTTTTTCTATAAATTGATCAGATGAATTTGAATTTTCTTACATAAGATCAGCCTCCTCATTGCATACAAAAAATTTTAGGAGGTTGTTCTTACAATCCACTTATGATAAAGATGTTTGACATTAAAAAACCATAAATCTGTACAATTCTATATGCTTAAATTTTAAACTATTTTTGTAGATTTATTTTTAAGTCCTCTTTCCATTAATTAATAGTTAATCCTTGATAAACTTCTACTTGTGAAAGAAAAAACTTCTATCCTATCTTTATATTTACACCACTCAAAGTACTAACTGGTCCTAGCTTATGAGAAAACCCATGCAAGTATGAGCACTGCAGCCTACACAAAACAAGTACTGAGTAATATCTCCTACCCAGTATTTCTTACAATATTAAAAATATAAGACAGTAATTAAGTAGTCTTCATTCTAAGAAACACACATTCATATTTGTAACTTGATTCTGACTTCATAGGATTTTAAAATATTTTAAGTAATACAATCTATTCATCTTATATTTCTGGTTCTTAATGAAACATGGACCACCAAGGATCACTTTGAAAGTTCCCATTAGAGAAATGGCCAGAAACTGTGGTCGCTGTGACAGCTCAGATATCTCTGGCTTCATCTGTGTTTTCCCTTGAAACATCATTTATTGCAATCTCCCTTATGATTATTATCCATATCTTGACTCTACTTTGACCTTCCTCAATTGGACAATAGCCTCAACTTCATACTTCCCAGGTGTTAATAATGATGGAACTGATTAGAATTATTTTATTCCCCTAAGTATCATTTCCCTTATCAATAAAAAAGGCAATATGGCATCTCTCAAAGAGCTATCAATTAGGGATTAAATTAAATTATTTATTTGTTTTGTTTAGCATGTATATGTGTGTGGTGATTGTACATACATGTATGATCTTGTGTGTGTGATTGTGTGTGTAGAGAAAAACTTGGGTGTTCTCATCAGGTATGTCATCCACTTTTTTTGTGTTGATACAATGTATCTCATTAGCTTGAGGCTTACAAATTATGTTAAAGTGCCTGTCCAGTGAGCTCTAGGGATCTGCCTATCTCTGGTTCCACAACACTGGGATTACAGGCACACCTTGGCATTTACACTAGAGATCAAACTTGGGTGTTCATGTTTGCAGGTCAAGCTCTTTGCTTAATGCACTATTTCACTAGACTTGAAATTAAATATTTTTTAGTGTTACTTGATCTCTATATTTCTAATTAATTATTGCTTGCACACTATTATTGCTGGATATTTGCCACAAATATTAGCTAGTTTTATTCTAAAGCAATCCTGCTGCTCTTCCTATAATACTTGATAGGATATTGACACAGATTAAATACCTTGTCTAAAGTCTGGTAGCTGCATAGGCTGTGTTCTTGTCTCTGTACTTGACTATTTGTATGCATTTTCCCCTGGTCGTTATGCATTAATTTTTCTGTTTAACTTGATTCAATTTTTGTATATGTCTCTTCCTGACAAAAGGCCACTGACGCTTCTCAGAGTATTTCTGTCCCTTTAATCTGTAAATGTTCTCGCCATCTCTTTCCAGTTTCAAAATTCAAGAATATCCTTCTCCAGGACAAGGAGTCGTCTCTTGGAGATGTCACAATCAAGAAGTACACCTGTACTTGCATGAAAATATTCTCATGAAGTCTAGTTCTATATACAATTAAAATACACCAATCACTCCTACACTTTCAGAATAGTTCCTCTCTATCTTAGTCTGCATGAGAAGTTAGAAAAATAACTGTCATCAGTACCAAGGGGCAAACACAGATGCTATCATCACAGTTTCCAGCCTCCTGCGCAAAAGTCCTTGAGAACTTTCCTACTGGCTCACCTCTTAAAAACTTCTCCCTATAACTCAGAAGAGTTGAATTCAAATTCTCACCCCTTTCTGACATTTACTGAAATGATTTTATCTTTGTGTGTGGCTTAAATTTATCTACAAGAATGGTCATCATACTATTAGAATATAAAACTTAGAACTACAAAGGAAATACAGATAAATCTATTAATATAATAGAAACCTTCAGTCTTTTATATATGATCAATGATCCAACTAATATCTTCACACCTCTATTTCCAACAAATATCTTGACACCTTTATTTCCAACTAATATCTTCACACCTCATATTGTTGAATATGATAAAATTATATGAATATGTATATATACACACAGAAGCCCACTCTGATCAACTTCCCATACTGAGCACAATTTTCAGTTGCCTGAGTAATTATATTCACTTCACTTGTCCAGTTTCTTCCAAACCATCAACTTCGTGATATATTCATTTTACTATCAATCTTGAATTGATGTAATCAGGCTTGACAGTCCCTACTTCTGATATATATCAGAACATTTACTTTCTCAATGCCACAAGAACAGCTTGGAACTCTAAAACAGTTGTCAGAATTACATCAATGCAAATGCACAAACAACAGCAATTAAACCCCAACAATTGAAGACTTCTCCATGGTTTCTTCACCTCACACATATGATGAGTAAATGACATCTCCATAGTTTCTCCACCTGATACACATGATGAGTGAGAAAGTGACTTTACTGATGTTGCTGCATCTAAGCAAAAGTACATTTATGGTTTTCCATAACCATTTTACAAAATTTGATTTCTACCAGCATTGACTTATTGTGACCCAAATGTGAATTTTATAAAATATAGGTGGTTAGGCTATTTATTTTGCCTCATGTTTCACATGCCACATTTTGGGAATGCAGCAGAACAGTAACATCCTGGTGGGAGTACATGGCAGCAGAAGCCCTTTTACTCCATAATGGCTAGAAAGCAAAGAGAAAGAAAAGGGGATGGGTTATTCCCCAATAATCCAACTTCCTTTGAACAGTCCCCACTTCCTTTTATGATTCTCAAAAAGTGTGTTTGACTCAATCTTGCTGAACTCTTGAAAGCCTGACAAACCACTTTTTAAAAATTGATCAATTTGAGGGCTGGAGAGATGGCTTAGCAGTTAAGGTGCCTGCCTGCTAAGCCTAAGAACCCGGTTCCAATCTCCAGGTCCCACGTTTAGCCAGATGCAAGGTGACACAAGGGCGCAATGCCGCACTTGCCCACGAGGGGGCGCACATATCTAGATTTCGTTCGCAGCAGCTGAGACTGCTGGCGTGCCCATTCTCTGTCTCCTTCTCCCTCTCTGTCTGTCTTTCTCTGTGTCTCTCTCCAAAAATAAAGAAAATAATTTTAAAAAATAGATTAATTTATTTTACAAAGGTTAGAGTCTTATATCCTCTCTCCCTTCTGCCCACTTTCCCTAGGGATTCTTCCAGTGTGGTTATTGGTATTTGGTGTGGGGTAATTGAGGCCTCAAACAATCTCTGTGGTGGGGGAGGGGTTGTTGTGTTTCAGAAAATTTCTACCCCTTATGGCTCTTAAAAACTTCTCACCCTTTCTTCCACACTGTTCCCTGAGCCTTGGTGAGTCTGTTAGCAGTCTAGCTCAGTGCTAAGTACTCTGCAGCCTCTGGATTTCTGCTTTGGTGTATGTATTACTGTTTGTGTCTGTGTGTTTGCAATTGTTTGATATTCTTAGGTGTATAGTAGTATTAACTTTTTAAAAATATAATCATAGGGCTGGAGAGATGGCTTAGCAGTTAAGGTAAGTGCCTGCGAAACCTAAGGATCCCAGTTCAATCCTCCAGTTCCCACATAAGCCAGATGCACATGGTGGCGCATGTGTCTGGAGTTCGTTTGCAGTGGCTAGAGGCCCTGGCATGCCCATTCTCACTCTTTCTCTCTCTCTCTCTCTCTCTCACTGTTTCTAATAAATAAGTAAAAATATAAAATACATAATCATTGAAGTTTTCTCTCATACGTACATAAATCCATTCTAGACTGAAATGTCAAGAAAGCCTCTCTGTTTCTCTATCTCTTTCTCTCAGAACTATCCTGCTTCTAACTAAATTGTAGATACATACATCTCCAAAACTCCAGTATCTTCTCCATTATATAAGAACAGTCACTTCCCCCCGCCCCTTTTGGATTCTACTTTTCTGCATCCAGTCTTCAAACTATCCTCTAAGAGTGAGCTTGAAAATCACAGGACTCTATTTTTTTTTCCACTTACCAAAGAAAGAAGACTTTATCATCACCTGTTGTCTAGTGACTGTATATATTTTGTCCAATTACAATTTGTTTAAGAATCAATCTGTCCCCTGTCACACAGTTTGGCCAGGTGAACTTTATTCCTGAAACTTTGTCTTTTATTAACTCAGTATTTCAGGAAACTTTATATTAGGATCTCTATAGATTTTAGGAGTGTCATTTCTTGGCAAAATAACAAAATTACTATTTATTTTTATTTTTTATGTATTTATTTGCAAGTACAGGGAGAGAGTGTGGGGAAAGAGAGAAAGAGAGAGAGAGAGAGACAGGGCATGCCAGGACCTCTCAGGACTGCAAACAAACACTAGACGCATGTGCCACTTTGTACATCTGGCTTGATAGGAGTACTGAGAAATCCAGTCCAGATCATTTAGCTTTGTAGGCAAGCACCTTTACCACTGACCAACCACTCCAGCCCCTTATTTATTTATTTTTACATGTGAAATTTTGCTTTTCCTTCAGCTTGGTTCTTCTAAAGCTAATGTACAATTAATCTTTCTAATTATTGTGTTTACATAAAATGTGCCATTCTAACCTTTAACTTTCAACTTAAATGTGATTTTTAAAACATGATTATATAGTTTTATATATAACATTTTTTACCCTTGACCTTTTCATCAAGTTTGATTATTATTAACATGTTCATGTATAAATTTATATATATATATATATATATATATATATATATATATATATGTATATATATATATATATATTTAAACATATCTGCTTATACACTTTTAAATCTCATTTTTCATATATATATTGCTTTATTTAGTAATAGACTGTAGCTAATTTCCACTGTTTAAATTTTAATAGTTTTATTGGATTTCACTCGCTCAAGCTGACCTGGAATTCACTATGTAGTCTCAGGGTGGCCTTGAACTTATGGCGATCCTCCTACCTCTGCCTCCGGAGTGCTGGGATTAAAGGCGTGCGCCACCACGCCCGGCCCAAGATATATATTTTTTTAACTTGTCATAGTTCAGCCCCTGAAAATACCACTTTTCATGTAAATATAAGAACCTATACAGAGTATAATTCAATTTTTATTAAACAATTTTGCAATTCTTGTCACATATTTCATACCATGTATTTTTAAACAAACTAAAAATGTTTTATTATTACTATTATTAAATTATTTTATCATTATTGCTTTAACCTCTCAATTTCAGTATTCAGTAATAGGCTCTATTTTAGATTCATGTCACACATGAATAGAAAATGCATGAGTAGAAAATGCAGAGCTCTCATTTGCCCTCTGACCTCCCACAGAAGTGGTCTTCCTCACCATCAACACCCCACAGTGGAATTCCACTTTTATTATAGTCATTGAACCCACACTGGCATATTGTTATTGGTTCATCAGCTACTTTAAGGCTCACAGTTGGTGTTTTGACAAATGTGCATTGGCATGGATCTGACATTTTAATTTCATAAAGAAAAGATTCCTGCCTGAATGAGTTTGAGTTTCACCTAGTTACACCTGCTTCCCACCCAGCCCGTGGGAAGAGCTTCACTGTTACTTTGTAGGTAGTTGTGACTCTCCTATGACATCATGAACTTTATATACAGGGTGAAGCCTTGTAAGTCTGATTTTGTTCACTTTCCTTAATGGATTCTGCCTTTGCATTTGAATCTAAATAGTCATTGGCAAAACCAATGTCATCTAGACTTTCTTTTGTTACCTTCCAGGAATTTTATAGCTTTGCATTTATAAGGAAGCTCATGAAACACTCTGAATTAATTTTTTTTCTTCTTTGCATGTGGATGTTTTGTCATCCCAAAACCGTTTCTTGAAAAGGCTATCTTTTCTTCACTGCACTAATTGCTGTGAATTGGATTGTGAACTTTTACACAGCTTGGTGGCCAATAGGACAACTGAGGTCTTAAGGATGGTGAGGGGTCCTTTACAAAGAAAAATGTCAGGGCACTATTTCATAAACCAGATTTCTCTCTCTCTCTCTCTCTCTCTTTTTTTTCAAGGTAGGGTCTCACTCTAGCTCAGGCTGACCTGGAATTTACTATGTAGTCTCAGGGTGGCCTTGAACTCACAGTGATCCTCCGACCTCTGCCTCCCAAGTGTTTGGATTAAAGGCATGTATGGCTGGCTATAAACCAGATTTCTATATTTACTCTTAACCAATGTTTGCAAAGATTTTTTAACATATATTTATTTTGTCTAATTTAGCAGTGGTTATGATGCAATGTAGGAACATTTGAAATAGAATGTAGTGGAAATCTCATTATGTTTTCCTGCATGATTATATATATTTAAATCTATCAGTGGCATTTCACAATGGACCTTCTCCTGTATGGTTATTCCCTTTGTTATCTGATACTTCTTTTTCTGACCCTGTTTTTATATGTTTTGTTTACTCATTGAGTCTTTGCTAAGCTGCTCTCCATTGCAGCTACATTTTTCAATGTACTTAAGTTCCGTCACCCTTAAACTGTACCCACTGGCACACAGATACTTTCCTAAACCTTCTCTGGCTCTGGATCTTCCTTTGGAATGTTTCACACACTTTGAGAACTAATACTCTGTGCCTCGGAGATATGTGAGACCTTCTTCAGTATGCCTGGGCCCTGCCATGTTTGAACATAGTTTGTTCTCTCTAAAACTCACGTTGAAATTTAGTTGGTATTATGCTGATGTGGGGACATGAGGCCTTTAAGAGATCACAATATGGGTTCATCTATTCATGTATTAATGGTTAGTGGGTCATCAGCAGATTAATTTTCTTTTTGGGATGTGACTTTTGGAGAGAAGATACAAACAAATGTCTATTAATCTAGATAGAACTCCAACAATAGAACAAAGAAATGATTCCCTCTGGGATGGGGAGATTGATCAGTGGTTAAGGTGCTTTCCTGCAAAGCCTAGTGACCCAGGTGTGATCCCCCAGTACCCACATAAAGTCAGATGCATCTGTTGCGCCCATTCATTCTCTCTCTTATTACAAATAAATAAATAAATAGTTTGTAATACAGAAATTCTATCCAAGCTTACCTTGGTGAAACAATTAGCAAATAACAACATTAGGATTATGTACAGAGCATGGGGGATTCAAAACAGGCTGCATCATAGCCCACCCCAGCATGTATGACATCTTATCAGAGGTGCATCCCTGAATCTTAATGCACAACTTAGGCAGCCTTTCCAGAGTGTACCGTTTGGCCAGCAATTTTGTAGATTATATAAACTTTTGGAGGGTCCTTGTGAATCTTGTTACTTTCTGAAACTGATAAATTGCATGTGTTTCCTGAGTCTTGTAGCTTATAGGAGCTTTACTCCTCTGCCCAGAAATGAATGTTTCAATTCTGAGCAAAAGCTAAACACCCCTATTCTGGTTCTTTCTCTCTCTTCTGGGATGTTTCCTGTGCGTGAATGGGGTGATAAAGATATTTCATTATTTTTGTTCTATTTATGGCTGAGCATTGGGCCACTAAGCCACAGCAACAGTCACATATTCTCAGGTTATTCTTGTCTTTGGTCTACTGTTGCTCAGGCTTCCTGAAGCTCATGAACACAATTAGGGTTCTGTTATTTTTTCCACTAGAATTCTGGCTTTACACAAGTCTTACCTCTTGGTCCTTTCTAAACCTCTCCTGATTGCTTAGTACTTTACAAACATGATTTTCATCATTCATGTCTACCAGAGCCTCTTTTACCTCATGAAGATCAAGCCGCCAGGCCTTTGCTGAGTCGTGCTCCTCCTTACTTCTCCCATGAACATGCTCTTGTCCAGCCCTGGGAACCGAATGTCAAACACCCCCCTTCCATGCCATGTTTCATCAGGGTCACCTATCTTTCCTCTGTTGTACTTTTCTGTCCCTGATATTCATGGGGACCTTGAGTGGTGACAGCTATGTATCCATAATGGCTCCTATGAAATAGTTCATCAGAGAATAATTTCTCCCATATTGCCTGAGGTTATGTAGTCTTTTTCAACAGGAGGGGGGGATACTAGCGTTACTCAGTTACTTTGCTCTTTGCTCCGGTGGCACTCTTACTGATCCCATCTTTCTCCATGTCCTGGAGCAAAGCTGGTAGATCTTCCTTTAAAGATCTTTCCCAACTCAAGCACTTCAGATTCAATGTGTTCCCCATGTATCATAGTTTCCTATACGGGGCCATTAGTAAGGCCCCATCCACGTGCTACAGACTTGTTATCCTGTATTAAGACTCCTGCTTCCTCTATGTGATGATGCTTTTCTTGTGGCGCTTGGATTCACATTCCATGCGACAGAATCTACCTTAGATGGAAATCCTCCCACTTGATGCTGGGCATTTCTACATGTTGAGGTATTCTTCCCCCATATCATGCTTTCAAATCTTATACCAGGTTTCTTCGACTTTTTGTGTCTTCTTATTCTACTTGAATGATCACCCTCCAAGCTCGATACTCTCTAAATGAGCTCTACATTGTCTTCACCCCAACTAATACACTTATTATCAAGTACTTCATGAAGGGAAAGGAAATCAAGAGAAAAAAAAGAGTATAAAGAATAAGGGGAAGAAGGAAACTTGTAACAATATTTTTTTAAATGTAAAATTAAGTAACATAATTTGGGCAAAGTAGACAGAGCCTGAAGTATAAAACTGTTTTATGGATCATATTATAGTTATTCCTCTCATTCATCTAAATTCAAATTTTTCAGTATTAAAATTCACTTTTAAAATAGTAAGGTACACACTTTGGGAAGATTTGTGCTTATAAGAAGCCATTTCTGTTTTTGTTTTTTTTTTTTTTTGTAAATAAAACATATTTACACTTACTGCCAAATATCATTGGTTTGGTTGTAATTGCAATAAATAAATCCATTATTATTTAAAATAAGTGACTATTATGTGTCTATCTTTACCTGCAATGGAGAAGACATATAATAAAAATTCTATATTTTAAATTCAAATCCAAGCAATTGACCATACCTAGTAAATCTATTGATTGAAACTTGCTGCATTAGAGAGAGATGAAAAGTAAATTAACAACTCTTTCATTCCATCAACAACAAAAACTAACAAAAGAGGAAAAGTGGATATTTTAATCTCTCTGTGTGTAAAATAATAAAGCAACTTGTAGAACAAATCAAAGTGGAATGTATAGTCTTGAAATAGATGAGGTTTTTCATATCATTGTTACAAATACAGGGAATGAAGATGCCTATGTAGCTTGCTGACTGCATTTCCTTTGAGAACACAGTAGGGTGCTGGATCATAAAACAGCTCTCCCTTTTAATTTTATTTAAAAATAATTTTTGAGGTAGGGTCTCAGCTCATTTTTATTTTATATTTATATTTATTTCATTTTATGCAGAGATAGAATGGACATGATGCTAGGGCCTCCTGTCACTGTAAACTAACTCCAGACACATGTTATACTGTGCATCTGGCTTTTACATAGGTACTGAAGAATTGAACCAGAGCTGCCATGTTTTGCCAGGAAGTGCCTTTAGCTTCTGGGCCATTTCCCCAGCACAGCTCTGTCTTTTAATTTTTCTTGGAACTTTTATACTGTATTGCACCATGACTATACTGATTTACATTATAATCAATAATTCAGAAGAGTTTCCATTTTTCAAAATTCTTTTTTTAAAAAATATTTTATTTTTATTTATTTGAGAGAGAAAGATACAGAAATAGGTAAAGAGAGAGAGAGAGAGATTGGACGTGCCAGGGCCTCTAGCCACTGCAAACAAACTCCATATGCATGTGGCCCCTGGACATCTGGCTTACGTGGGTCCTGGGGAGTCAAACCTGGGTCCTTTGGCTATGCAAGCAAGTGCCTTAACCATTAAGCCATCTCTCCAGCCCCCATTTTTTTTTTTTTTTTGAGACAGGTGCTGATTCATGTATGCAGCCTCAGGCTGACCTTGAAACAGTTGTGCACTGCCACATGCATGTCCTCTTCATTTTGAAAATTTATTATTATTATTATTATTGACAACTTCTATACTTACATACAAAAACCACATATTTCCCTCCCCTCCCCCATTCCACTTTAGAAGTCCAATCTTCATCATATCCCCTCCCTCTCTCCATTAGTCTCCCTTTTAATTTGATGTCATTATCTTTTTCTTCTATTTTGAGGGTCTTGCAAAGGTATTGCTAGGCACTGCAAGGTCATGTATATCGAGGCCAATTTCTGTCTAGGCAGTTGCATTGTAAGGAGTCATACTCTTCCTTTGGCTCTTCCATTCTATCCGCCCCCTCTTCCGCAATGGTCCCTGAGCCTTGGAGGGTGTGACAGAGGTGTTTCAGTGCTGGGCACTTCTCCATCCCTTCTTCTCAGCACTATGTTGCCTTTTGGGTCATCCCAGTGGTCATCGCCATCTGAAAAGAGAAGCTTCTCTAACCAGAAGTGAGAGTAGCATTAATATGTGAATATGAACATTAAGTGTAGTGCTTTCAGGGTAGCTTGGTGGGAATAATATATACATTTAACCAGATAAGCACAGGCTTTATGCCCCTAAGGCTCATGACCTCCTCTGCCATAGACTTTTGCTTAGATTTTTCAGTACCAGGTGTGTATTCCCTTCCGTAGAGAGGTCCTTCAGTCCAATTATGGAGCAGTTGGTTACCCCAAGAGCAGACAGCCACTATGGCAACCATTCAGTCATTGGGCCTGTAGGGCCAAACTTGAATATTCAGTGTCCACTGTTTTCACTGCTGATGACTTCTGTCTCCCATAGGGCTGCATAAACTGCAGCTTTCAGTTGGCTGGTCTACAGGGAGAAGGTTTTCTGCTCAGCACCAGCTTGCTTTGTCAGTGACCTTGCCTCTCAGGCAAGAGATGTCTTCAGCAATAGGGAATTATCATCTGTTTCTCAAGGACACCAAGGGCTTTGGCAATATCCTTTAGTGTTTTGGAGGCTACCAGGACCTCCTTGGTCAACAACTCACTGGAAGGTATCCCATCCCAGGCACTGAAAATTTCCTAGTAACAGTCTATAGCTTCTGGATGTGCCATTATTCAAAAAAGTAGGTTTACATAAGTCTTATTCACACTATCTTGAATTTTGATTAACCCTCCCCCTTCCCTTCTTTTACGCATTCTCTTCCCATGGCCTCACTTAGGCCATTCCCCTCCCTGTAATCTGTTCTTCTACTTACATATGTGCAATACCATACGCTTAAATCCTTCCCTCTCCTGCCTCCTTTATAGCCTCTTACCAGCTTAGTGGTTTCTAGTACCTATTTTTGGTTCCATTTCACACATAAGTCTATACATTTATAGCTAGGATCCACATATGAGAAAGAACATGTGACGTTTGGCTTTCTGAGCCTGGGTTACCTCACCTAATATAATCCTTTCCAGATCCATCCATTTCCCTGGAAATTTCATAATTTCATTTTTCTAATTCTTGATAGCATTTATTGTTGTTGTTTTTATAAAAATAATTTAATTTGGATGAGATCAGCATATGAACTCTACCTAAATTTAAATCAATAAATCAATATAAAAAGGAAATGTGAGTTACTGCGTACTATGGGACATGATTTAATCATGAAAATACTAAATATTCTCCTTTGTCACAACATGAATGAATCTGGAAATCATTATGTTATATGTAATAAGATAGTCACAGCAAGACAAACATGTGAAAAACTTATATATCATAGAATTTAAGTAAAGAATATGTGGTACCAGAAACTAGAGAGAGAAGGATAAAAGGAGAGAGGAAAAATGGTCAACAGATAAAATGTTTTAGTTCTGAAGGAGAAGGTATTAGTCAGTAGAAACACTGGTACAGTTATGAAGGAGTAGAGATTGTTCAGTGGGGCAATGGTTCACTATGATAGTCATGGAAGGGAAGACATTTGTTCAAAAGAAAGTGGCATAGTTATGAAGTATAATTTCTTGTGTTTGTGACACAGTAGGGTTAATATAGTTAATAATTTTACCTTAGCTAAGTCAAAGTAGCTAAAAGAAAAGACCAAATAGTCTCATAAAAAAATTTTCTCAGTACCCATACAAAGCCAGATACAAAAATAAAGCATGCTTCTGGAGATCATTTACAGTTGCAGAAGATCCTGGTGTGCCCATTCTGCCTCTCTTTCATAAATATAATATTTTGAGAAAATATAAATCCAAAGAAATTTCAACCAATAAGCCATCTTTCTTGGAATCTATCCCATAAAAATCATCAATTATAAAAATTTAAAAATCTACAGTGCTCAGGGTAAAATGCTGTGGTATATATGGGTATGTACTTATTACTTGCAATGAGATAACTCATATATATCATATATAATTTCTCAGATTTTGTGCTTTCAGAAATTAAAGGAGTTTTCAAATGAGAAATGGTAACTTACCTTTGCTTTAAAGAAGTAATGGTTTAAGCAATATCAGAGAAATATATTGGGTTCAGTTGGAGTCACACTATTTTATACACATTCACCTTATATTGGCAAGTAGCATAGAAGAAAAAAGTAACCTAGAGATATGGCTGGCTTCAAAAATCCACTGTTTTTCTGAATAAGCATAGCTTCTCGTATTGTTAATTTTAACTTAGACTTGCACTTAACAAAATTAAATGAATATGTCTTAAATATTGGATTTTAACATTATATGGATACATATGTTACATTTTGATCATATGTATCCCATATTACTCTCCCTTATTTACCTCAGTCTAACTGTATCCCTTCTTTTCATCACTTACCAGTGGCTATGCCAGAGAAAAGGTTGACTCCTCTTCCTAGGCAACCTTTAACAACAGAGTGCATTTGAGAGAGGAGTGGCCTCGCAAGCCCTTTCCCTATCTATAACAGAATGTTGACTAGCTCCATTTCAGGCCAGCTTAATGCAGGAAACCACAGAAGCTGTAAGTTCCTGAGTGTGGTGGCCCTGTCTGGCTGGTCACCAGAGTTCCACAGGGCTCCTCCTTACCCTTCAGCTCTGACATACTTTCATTCCCATCTTTCTTAGATTAGAATATACATCAGCCTTCCTGTGTTCTCAAATATTGGATAGTTAGAAGGAAGCATACTCTTTTGAGCCAATTTCATTTGGGAATGCCAGTGTACCTTCCATATCACTTAGCATCCTGACTCACAATAGGTAATTATAACTCACTGGCATGATAAATATAGTCAGGACACTGGCTGGTTTATATCATGCATCAATGAAGATCCAATTCAATAGTGTAGATGTAGGCCATGCAGTTGTTCAAAATGTGTGAGTGGATCAAAGTAACTTCAGTAGTACCAGATAGATTTTAGTTATGACTATTTGTCTGTAATGTTTCAATGCTTCAACACATGTAATGCCTGCATATTTATTTTTTAAATATTTTTAATTATTTTATTTATTTTTGGAGAGAGACACAGACAGAGAGACAGAGAGGGAGAAGGAGACAGAGAATGGGCGTGCCAGCAGTCTCAGCTGCTGCAAACAAAATCCAGACGTGTGCGCCCCCTTGTGGGCAAGTGTGGCATTGCGCCCTTGTGTCACTTTTTTTTTTGAGGTAGGGTCTCACTCTGGTCCAGGCTGACCTGGAATTAGCTATGCAGTTTCAGGGTGGCCTTGAACTCATGGCAATCCTCCTACCTCTGCCTCCCAAGTGCTGGGATTAAAGGCATGCACCACCACGCCCGGCTCCTTGTGTCACTTTGCATCTGGCTAAACGTGGGACCTGGAGATTGGAACCGGGTTCTTAGGCTTAGCAGGCAGGCGCCTTAACCGCTAAGCCATCTCTCCAGCCCATGCCTGCATATTTATTATCTCAGGGTACAGAAATACTTGAATCCTTCTGGCACAAAACTCTGCCCTTACTTAGCCACATCTATACTTGAAGTGCTTATTTGAAACACACATTAATCTCATTGCTCATAACTGGCTTTAAAATACTGAAGGTACATTTTTGACTCTCCTATGAGACCACCATTTGTATTTTAAAATGCCATACTATGTTCTTCCCTTCATCGGTCTTGTCAAATATTTAAAAGTATACTGGACTTTTCTTCATTTTTATTCAAATCAACTTTATTTTTATGTATCAGACTCTGAATAAAACATTTAAGGAAACATTTAAGGTTTGGGAGTGACCATGATCATGCAAACCACTCTGAGACAAAGATTAAAGCTTTATTCAGAAAAAGCAAGAGCTGCCAGGGCTGGCTCGCAAGAGTGGAGCACAAGCCACCTAAGTTCCTCAGGTAGTGGGCTTTATAGGGACACTTACTCACTGAGAACGAGGAAGGAGATGAAGAGGAGCAGGGCGGGGCTGAATTGTGGTGAATGTGAAAGCTGGTATTAGGCAGAGATGGTCTGAAGCCAGCAGAGGGTAAATGGCAGCTTGGTAGCCTGGTCAGGGGAAAGGAGGTCTGGCCACCAAAGAGGGCATGCAGAAGCTTCCTATCTGAGTCAGGGTACCAGATGTAAGGTTTGGGAGTGACCAAGACCATGCAAACCACTTTGAGGAAAAGATGAAAGCTTTATTTGGGAAAAGCATGAGCTGCCAGGGATGGTTCATGAAAGGAGCACAGGCCACCTGAGTTCCTCAGGTAGTGGGCTTTATAGGGCTTTCAGTTGGGGGAAGGAAAGGAATAGCTGAGAGGAGATCTAAGACAGCCAAGGTGTTACACCAGAACAGAGACCAGGTGATTTACAAAATAAGGGGGCAGGAGACCATCACCTGGGGGCAATGAAGGCAAGGAGGGGATAATGGCTGAGTAGTTTCTTGATGATTGTGGATAATCCACTTCCTTATGTCTCTATCACCAAACTGCTGTCCTTGATGACTCCATATTGGGGCCTGTCAGACCTAACACTTACTTGTTTCCCTCAGCATGTTGTGTCATTTGTCACACAAAATTATCAAATTTTGAATGTCTTCTCATATGTAGCCTCTAACACATATAGCATTTTGTAGTGTCTAGTAAAGGACATATTCTCTTTTCTTGAAAACTTGGTAAGAAACAGTATTAATTGTGTTTCCTTTGCAGTTAATTGTAAGAAACAGAAAATGAGGCTAGCCTAGAGGAGGAGCTGATAATTATTTGCTCTGGCTCTGGTAGTTATAGGAACCAGGAATGGATGTGCTAGCTGATGTAAATACTGTCTTAGGTGAGCAAGTGATTTGTACAGGTTGTCTGACATATATTCATCGTATTGATTCAATATACAGTTCACCAACAATAATAAAATGATTACAGTGTTCAATGGAGAGCCATTTAGGTCAAATTCCATACAATAAAGATACTCAGTTGTTCTATTTATACTGGTTCTCTTTTTAAGATTTTTATTTGTGCTAGGAGTTTTAAATCAAAAACCAATTATAATAAAATAAAATCCAATTTTATGGGCCATGAAGACTATGCAATTTCATTTATCATTACACAGTCTCCTCCATTTAGATCTCCTTTGAACATTTTATTCCTAGGGAATATCTTTTTCCCAACTGCATCAGCAAATTAAAGAGGTAACATTTTCAGTGTTTCTTGTATGTGTTCTGTTCCCACCTGCCATCAGCTGAGGTCCATTGTCAATCTCCAAGATGCAATGAGAAGTAATTGCTTCTATACAGAATGCCTCAATAATGTTCTTGCAATGCCAATGAAAGCTATCTCTAGAGGACAGTATTTTCGAAAATGTCGAAAATGTAATCCTTTTACAATCTGTCTTTTTTCAAATCACTTGATTTCCCATGAAAACATCCTGGAGCCTTTCTTTATTTTAAAAGAAAGAAAAAGTAAGATTGAAGTGAATTTGGAGTCTTTTAGGTATTTAACCTAAGTAAAACAATACATTTAAATAAATGTAGCTTGGTTCAACAATAAACAAATTAAGTGCATAGATGTCTCTACATTTGATACTTAATATAGTTTAGGGGCCAAATATAAGTAAGGAAAATGTACTAGATCATATTATATAATCATGTAAACACTTATGCTTAAAAGACTAGATAAATTAATTTCCTATATTATATGCTTATACATATACAGAGCATATTTTAAGTAGAACAAAAATGGAAAATAAAAACATGTTCCTAAAATTTCATCTCCTTTTCTTTAGACCTTCTATCATCTATGTTCCTCTCCCTAATAAAAATAATAGTTTTTATCTCAGTTCATTTTCAATAAACAGAAAATTATCTTCAAAATTAATAAAATATAGACAGCACTTGTACAACTTAGTGAATTTATTGTTATACTGAGTGTTCTGTGACAAAAGTTGGCAGCTGAAATGATAAGAGTGGTTTGGAGTATGTGGAAATAAAAATGATTAAAGAAATTTCATATCTGGAAAGTGGCAACATACAGAAAAGCAAAAAGAGGTCAATATAGGGCTCTCTAGCACTATGAGGCCTAACTGGGAAGGGAGTTAGTTTCCCTTTTGGTTCCAGCATGGTATTACAATGTCCTGTGACAGCAGCATGTGGAGTCTTCAGCAAATAATTTCTTACCTTTTAGCTCTGGCAGGTAATCAAGTGTTTTGTCAATAGCCTACATTGTTTTGGGGATCTCACGGGTTTTCATAGCCAATAGCCTACTGAAGGGAGAACCCAATTACCGGCCTTGGATTTACCAGCCAGAGTCCATGGTTTTAAGAAGGTTAACCATTTTTCCACTTTCTGTCCAGATTGACCTCCCCTTATTTTTTTTTTTTATTATTTTATTTATTTTTGGAGAGAGACACAGAGAGAGACAGAGAGGGAGACAGAGAATGGGCGTGCCAGCAGTCTCTCAGCTGCTGTGAACAAAATCCAGATGTGTGCACCCCCTTGTGGTCAAGTGTGGCATTACGCCCTTGTGTCACTTTGCATCTGGCTAAATGTGGGACCTGGAGATTGGAACCGGGTTCTTAGGCTTAGCAGGCAGGCGCCTTAATGCTAAGCCATCTCTCCAGCCCTCCCCTTATTTTTTTATTGATGGTTATATCTTATATAATGCTAGTCAGAATGAGGGTTTCCATGGAACTGATTTTTAATGTTGCCTTAATCTTTGTGTAATACCCTACACATTGCCTACTCCTCAAATTCCATCCAACCCCCAGCATTTCATCTCTCTCCCCCTCCCAACCTATAGGGAAACCCTGCTTCTCTTACCACCCCATTTTTTTCTTTTTCTTTGTCTAGTTCAATGCCTATATTCCTGGTGTTTACTGCCACTTGCACTCATCTCCACTTGATCCCAGTTAGGAACATCATATGAGAGAGTACATCCAGAGTTTGTCTCTTTGTGTCTGAGTGACTCTTCTTAGAATGATTTTTTTCAACTCCATCCATTTTCCTGCAAATTTCATTATTTTGTTTTTCCTTATCACTGTATAGAATTCCACTGTGCATATGTACCACATCTTCATTATCCATTCATCAGCTGATGGGCATCTGGACTGATTCCAGTTCCTACCTATCAAAAATAGAGCAGCCACAAGCAGGCTGAGCAAGTATCTCTGTAGTAAAGAGTGTATTCCTTAGGCACTGGAGAGGTGGCTCAGCATTTAAGGAGCTTGCCTATTATTGAGAATGTATTCCGTCAGAACTAAAAATAAAATAACAATAACTGAGCTAAAATATTTATTCAAATAATATGATTATCATTTGACAGGAATAGTAATAGTAATAAATCATCAGGTAAAAACAAACCAAAGATGATTTCAGTATCTTCTATTGAATAAAGTGCAAAATTTAGGCATGATTATGGGTTCATCTGAAAAAATCAATTAAACTTTTTCCTCAGTTTATATTTAATATTTAATATTAAATAAAAATTCCCATAGCCGTGTAATCTATACATTCAACTTGTTAAAGTAGTAAGTAAATGTTAACATGTAACAAAATCTACAGTTGAGCATGATTATGGGTTCATCTGAAAAAATCAATTAAGCTCTTTTCTTGGTTTATATTTAATATTAAATAAGAATACCTATAGCTGTGTAATCTGCACATACAACTTGTTAAAGTAGTAAGTAAATGTTAACATGTAACAAAATCTACAGTTAAGCATGATTGTGGATACATCTGAAAAAAATCAATTAAGCTCTTTTCTTGGTTTATATTTAATATTAAATAAGAATAGCCATAGCTGTGTAATCTGCACATACGACTTTTTAAAGTAGTAAGTAAATTTAACATATGTAACAAAATCTACAGTAGACCTAGAAAAATTATTTTATTATATATAGAGATTATAATATATATATATAACATATATATATATATATATATATATATATATATGGAGAGACAGAGAGAGAGAGAGAATGAATGAATGTCAATGAGTTGAGTGTATCAGGGTCTCTTGGCCCTGGAAATGAACTCCAAATGCATGTACCACTTTGTACTTCTGGCCTTATGTGGGTACTAGGGAATCAAACCCAGGCCAGCAGACTTGGCAAGCAAGCTTCTTTAACCACTGAGACATGTTTCCAGCCCCATAAGCAGCATTTTAAATCAACATCTGAGTACTTTCTTAAATACTTCTAATACTAAACTACACCCCATTCCTTGTCAAAGCACACTTATGTTTCCCTTACAACCTTACAGCATTGTATTTTAGTTAACTATTTTCTGTCTTGCATATGAAATTGTAACCCCATAAAATGGGAAACTTTCCCTCTTTCATTCATCATTGTATAAAAAGAAAACAGATTAAACTAATAATGAGATAGCATTTGTTATGAAATAGAATCTCAAAGCAAAGAAATATTGATAGATCCAAGGAATATCAAGATATAGATAAATTGACAATATGCTGTTAATAATTAGCCAAATTATTGTTGTAATATTTGGAGTAAATATTTCATTATAAATTGCAAGTTTATAGGTGGGCATTATTAGGTTGGTAAGTGATGAATTCACTTTCAAGTCCCAACTGAGAAGTTCTTAAATCTTAATTTGGTACTAGAAAATGCACAGACAAGTAACTCAGATGTCATCAAAGACAACCTTGTTCTAGTCAACTAGATATTATTAACTTGAAAATAGTTTAAAGCCATAAAGAAGTGTTTTGCCAAGATTCCTCCATGTGATCTGTGATCATATGCAACACATTTCTTCATTTATTTCATTTAAATGGTTTTCTTTTCTCCTTCCTTACTTCCTTTCTTTCTTTTTGCTTCCTTCATTACTTACTCTCTTTTTTCCCAGTCTTTTTTGTTTGTTTGTTTGTTTGTTTGTTTTTTGAGATAGGGTCTCACTCTAGCCCAGACTGACATGGAATTCACTCTATTCTCAGGGTGGTCTAAAACTCATGGTGATCCTTCTACCTCTGCCACCCAAGTGCTGGGATTAAAGGCATGCACCACCAAGCCTGGCTCCTCTTTTTCGGTCTTTCTTAATTCTCTTTATTTCAATCCTTTCTCTATTTTTCTCTACTTTCTATGATTTTCTTTCATAAGTTTTAATATTAATCATAATTATACTACTTGTAAATTTTCCTATCCCTATTCAAAATCAAACATAAATATAAAATTGAAAGTGTTCTACAGAATTTATTGACATCTATTGTTATTCTTCAAAAGAGGAATTATATTGATAACCAATTGTAGCTCCTTCATCAAGTATCACTTTTCTGCAAAAAAAAAAAAAAATCAGTCTACTGATTATAATAATCTTTGTCTTGTTGCTTACATTTCTCTTAGAGTGCACTTTTTAATATTTTGTACATAAACTTTTCAAATATATTCTCATCTGTAATCATTCTGTTCATCTCAGTTGTAGACCTCTGATATTACAATTTCTTCAGCTTAAATAAGATACTTTAAAACTTCTGATATACAAATAATCCATTAAGTACAGAAGATAGAAATATTTTGAAGCATTGGTTTCCTCTCTTCTATGTGGTAAAAGCAACATGTGACCAAGACTGTAAGCTTGTAAACTCATCTCTGACCAGTCAGCTATAGGATCACTGTGGAAGACAGAAGGATGAACCTCAAATGTGAATGTGTTGTATCCCTTGGACCTGTGAATATATCACTTTGAATGAAAAAAGTGTTTTGATTATATAGTTAAGGTAAGGTACTTGGGATTAGCAGACATTTTGGTTTATCTGTATATGCTCAACTATATTACGTAAGTCATTAAGAAAAATGTTCCTGAAGCATGGGCAACTTACCACTGGTTATACCACCGAGGGAAAGGATTACCTCTCCCCAGTAACTATTAACTGCCAATAGCTACAATGAAAGGGATGGGGCCTAATGGGCCTTCCCCTTAATAGGATGGAATATTGACTGACTCTATCTTGTGCGTGTCTTATGTAGGTAAGGCCAGCTGTCATGAGTTCATGTATTTAAAAGATATGTCCTGTCAGGAACATAGCATTGCAAAACATTTTATCCTGTCCTCTGGCTTTTAATTCTTTCAGCCTCCTCTTCTATGATGTTCCCAGAGACTTAGAGCAAACTATGCTTATGCAAGCAATTTATTTAAAGCTGGGGTCAGGTGCACAAAAACCTACATGAAATTAGAAGATGTAGAAGAGGGACTAGTTGGGAAGAAGAAAGGGTTCAGTGAGAGTTAAGAAGGGAATAAGAGTATCATTGAGGTGAATATGAACAAAGTACTGTGTGTGTGTGCATGAAAATATTTTTTAAAATCAATTATATATACATGATACATGCATATGTGAGTGTAAAGAAAACCTTCCTGGCTAAGGGGAGTGAGAAGAATGAATAATGAAAGAATAATCTTAGAAATGTGTTGTCCCTGACATTGAGACAGAAAAGGTGGCCCAGAGCAAAGTCTTATAACACATGTGTTTGAATACTTGATCTCTACTTGGTGGTCCTGTTTTTGAAGTCTTTGAAGCCTTTAGGAGGTGGAGCTCTATTGGATATTGTGTTATAGTTTAGCATTAATTGACACTGTTGGGTTTTTCTGCTTCCTCCCTGCTAATGTGAAGGTGTAACTCTGGTTTTAAACTTTTCCCATAGTTTCCTTGCCATGTTAGAAATTTCTTCTCAGAACTATAAGCAAAAATAGACCTTTTTATTCTCCATAAGCTGCTTCTGGGTGGGTATTTTCAATCAATAATGAGAAAGTAACTGTTAGAGAAATTTTGTTTCAAGCCATGTGGCCATTGCTTGAAAAATCTGACTTTGTAATATTTAATCATTTGGAAATGGTTTGTTGGCAGGAAAAATGTGGAAGGATTTCAAACACTGACTAGAGAAGCTTTACAATTCTAGAAGAAGGACTGTGGTGAGAGTTTGGAAGATCAGAATGGAGATAGAAATGTAGACAACTGCTTATGACATTTTTGAGAAGAAAAAGGACATTGTCATTAAGTGGGCTAGAAGAAGTTCTTATAAGAAGTTCTGATAAGAAATGTCTGCACTGCACTTGTGTATTGAGAACTTGAGTAAGTTAGATTTTAAAATAATGGACTAATGTATTTTGATGGAAGAAATTTCAAGTCAGAAAAGCCATATAATGTGTGGTTTGGCTTTTCTTTTTGCGGCTCTAATTATGATCTACAATTAAAGAGAGTAAAATACACAGAAGAAGTATATGAAAAATGTAAAGTTCACACCAAAAGAAATATGGAAAAATTTCAGATCCCAGCTACAGAGACTGCAGAAGCTTCACTTGCAATTGTAAAAAAGATTACCACCACCACTGGGGCTGTGCCTTCAAGTATTACAGTCCAGGCCTGCTTGGTACTCTTTAGCTTCCTCTACCTTCTTCATGTTGATGTGAAGATGTGATGTTTGCTCTCTGTTTTTGTCACACTTTCCCCTCCATGTTAAAAAATTCTCCTCAAACTTGGAAGCTAAATAAACCATTTTTCTTCCCAAAGCTGTTACTGCTCAGGTATTTTGTCCCAACAATGAGAAAGTAAGTGATAAGGGTACTGTACTCAAACTTTCACTTCCTCTGCCCAGTGTTTCTTGTCTTAGCATGGGTTCAAATCTCTCTTCTGACAGGTCATCCACGAACCAGGACTAGTGGCTACCACTTCTGATTTCAACACTTGGGTAGCTTAGCAGTATGACTGATATGAGACCAATGCCAAAAAGGGCTACATAGTGAGTTCCAGGCCAGTTTGGTTGATTGATAGAGCTTCTGTCTTACAAAAAAGAGTGAAATTGAAAAGAAAGAAAGGAAAGAAGGAACAAAGGGAGAGAAAAAGACAAAAAAAAAAGAGAGAGAAAAGGAAAATTATATTTCAAGTTTTGGGAGGGAGGAGCCCTTCTGAAAAGCGTCTATGCCATCAGGCCTACACTCTCATGGATGAATTAGTGCTGCTGTAAATGTGCTTTGAAATGGGTATTTTTCTTCTGTTCTTTTGCCATGAAGGGCACTAATACTGCTCTTGACTTTCTGCCATGTGAGAAGATGGAACAAGTAATCCCTTAGCAGATCCTGGCACTATAATATAGGTGTTCTCTGACTCCGGAACTTCTCATTTTCAGTGTAAATTTATGTTCCACACAGTACCCAATTTATGCTATAATGTCTGGGTGTGAATTTTTCAAGGTTTTCTAGTACTAAATTGGAGCCTAACTACCTCACTCCTGCCAGAAAATCAGACCATCTTCCACTTTCTGGGCTAGCAATATATTTTAAAATAAAGAACGACAGGGAATGCATTTTAGCAGCCATGATATTATTGCCCACACTAGTGGAAACATTCCATCAGGCACAGACTTCCTGTGTGTAAGAAATCTTTGTTATTTGTGATCTCCATCCCTTGTTATTGCTAACATGGGAAAAAGGATCCCTCTTTCTCCAGTATTTCCATTTCAAGTTAACACAAGTTATTTATAATACCCATCTCCTGCTTTTTGTAGTTCTCTGGAGAAGAAGTTGATTCTCAAGAATCCTTTACCCTCTATAAAAATGAGCACTCATAGCTGTTAAAACCACAAGTGTGGCTCCATTTGTTCCACGCCTGCTGCTGATGTACATATTTTCAATATAGGCAATATAATTCAAATGCCTTGTGTGCTTCAAAATGTCAGTTTCATGGCAATAACATACCTAATGAGCATACTAATAACTTTTGCAAGTTAAAAAACTGCCAAGGTGTAAAGTAAGGTTAATAACAAATAAACTTTGTGCTATGACTTTTCAAAACAGCTTAACAAAACAGTCTGGGCTTAATTTAGGTAAATCATAAAAAACAAATGAATATAAACATTTCAAATAGCCAAGAACAATCATTCCAAGTGAAAATATTATCCTGGATTGTACTAAAACTGGCAGATGATCACCATTTGATACATTCACCTGTGATGCTTATTAACAGTTCTAGAATGAAATTCTTTCTATTCATATTATTTGTGCTCACCACTAGAGAAACGACGTAAACACAAGGGTTGGGGAGATAATTCAGAGGTTTAAGGTGCTTTTTGTCCCCAAAGCTTTCTTAGCCAGAGTTCAAGTCCCCAGCCACCCACTTAATGCTGGATGGGCGTTTGTTTGCAGCAGCAAGAGAAACAATGTGAACAAATATAGCAAGATACTATTGTGGCAGAACTTCCTGTCTGGACTTGGCTTCCGGTGTCATTTAGAGAGCTGTCAGTGTATTTGATTCTCCTTACACAAGCATAACTAAATGCCATAATGCAACAACCACTGGGGGAGTGTAGTTTCTTCTTTTCTTTCTTTTCTGTTTTTGGAGAGAGACAGACAGAGAGGAAGACAGATAGAGATGGGCGCTCCAGCAGCCTCTCAGCTGCTGCAAACGAAATCCAGGTGTGTGCGCCCCCTTGTGGTCAAGTGCGGCATTGCACCCTTGTGACACTGCATCTGGCTAAATGTGGGACCTGGAGATTGGAACCGCTGGAGATTGGAACCAGCGCTCTTAGGCTTAGGAGGCAGGCGCCTTAACCACTAAGCCATCTCTCCAGCCCGTTTCTTAAATTAAATCTACTTCCACATATTTAAGAGCTGTGCTGGGATCCTGTGTCCTTTTTTTTTGTACTCCTCTTAGCTTAGATCCAATGTTGGTTTACAATATGTTTTCCTTTATTGTTAATGCTCCACCTTCAGTTTATGTTTTTTCTTGTGTGATCACATTTCACTGGTCTATCACTTTGTCCTTGTTAAAGCACTCAATTGCTGTTGCATTTTACTTGTGCCTTGCTAGTCTGGATGCTGGGAGCAGACGAGTGTTATTTCTTGGTCTAGCTCGACTATACATTACTCAAGTCTTTGTTCTTTAGGTATCAGGGAGGTTATTTTAGGTTTTAATCTTGGTTGTTCATAGTAACTCCCATTATCCAATTGTAAATCAAGTCCAATGATTTGGATCAGAAATGTTGTTCCTTATCCCTGATATTTTCTCAGAAGTATTTATCATCTCAAATAATCAAGAATCATTTTCCTGGGCTGGAGAGATGGCTTAACGATTAAGATGCTTGCCTGAGAAGCATAAGGACCCAGGTTTGACTCTCCAGGTCCCAAGTAAGCCAGATGCACAAGGTGGTGCATGCATCTGGAGTTCATTTCCAGTGGCTGGAAACCCTGATGCACTCATTCTCTGTCTGTTTCCCTCTCCCTTTCTCTCAAATAAAAATAAAAATTGAATAATCATTTTCCTTCTAGGAGATTTTATATTTTTGTCCCTTGTATAGAACCAACACATTGATGAAGGACTCCTCTGGTCCTCTGCCACACACACAATTCTTCTAGTTTCCAGTACAATTTCAAGGGAAGAATCTGAAGTGAGGTGAGCCTTAGAAAGTCTCCTGGTATGTGTCACCCCTAATGTTTTAATACATCAACACTAATTACATTAGTAACTTTTCCTCTTACTGTGACAAAATGCATGATGAAAATAATGTAAGGAATGAAGGATTCACTTTTGTTTACAGTTGGAGAGTAAAGTCCACTGTGGTTAAGAAAAGTAGCTCTAGAAGTTGTAGAAGGAATGTGAGTCAGCTGGTCAAATTGTTTCCAGTCAGGGAGGAGAAAGAGAAAGAGAGGGAGACAGAAAGAGAGAGAGAGAGAGAAGTGCTGATGCTAAGCTGGCTTCCTATGTTTTCCTTTGCTATGAGTTCAGTGCCCCAGCCCATGGGATGGTGCCAGCCACATTCAGGCTGTCTTCACAGCTCAGCACCCACCAAGAACATTTGGAGTACGTCTCCCAGGATATTCCAATTCCAGATAAGTTGTACAATCAACCTTTAAAACTATGTTAATGATTTTAGCTGATTTTTTCCTTGCAAGTATCTCTATCAGGTGAGTTTGAAATTGTGCGTCATGTGTCTGGAGGCAATTTCTTTTTCTTTTTTCTTTCAGGCCTTTGGCTTCCCTTTGACTTAAATTCCCTGATGGGCTCAGTAAGTTTTTTTATATCCTAAATCATTTTGTCTTTTCTGATTGTCAAATTGGAATAAATATTCTTTCAAGCTTTTAGCATTCTGAAGTGAAGCCAAACAGCATCTTTCTTACAGTAAAAGTAATATGCAAATGTATAGAAAATGTAATGCAATAGTGCATTAAAATCCAGCGTTCTTTACACATATAAGTAGGCATGTATGGGGAACAGTTTAGCAAGCTGAGATGTTTTTTGACTTGGACAGTAACCAAGCCTCTTTCCTAACAACAAGCCTAGAATCTGTTAGCAATCTAGGACCCCTACTGCACTGGGCTGAATAAACATATCACACAACAGAATAAGGTGCTTGGTAAGCATACCCTTTCTAATCAAACATTTTTTGGGGTATATCTGTGTTCCAGAGATAGAGGCCAGTCTGGCCTAAACAGGCTTAAGGTACATGAAGAATAAAGCAAAATGTGTTTTGAATAAAATTTTATGGAGAATCCTCTATTTACCATCTTATGACTATGCTCGATTGGACATAAATATGATTAAAATGTGAGTTACCATGGAAAGGAAATGTATAGCAAAAAAAAAAAGTTTACCTAATCCTATTCTACAATCACAACAGAGAACTAACCTACATATCTAGCAAACAGCTTCTTCTTTATATGACATAAATAAAATCCCCAACAATAATTAAGAGCCTCATTCAAATGGCCCATTGACTATCTTGGAAATATAAACAAAAAGTGTACTTCCACTTTGCTCTTCATAAGTTTCTTGATACTTTACTTTGTATGTCTTCTCTAAATCTTTGAGAGAAATAACAAGAATCTGTAAACACCCAGATAGGGACAACCAGTGTTTTTAGAAAGGATTGGAAAAACCTAAATGCTAAATGTTATAGAACTGAAAATATGTAATAGTATATATAATCTTATGCTCAGAAAATTCACTTGTAGAAATTTACATGAAATGCCTCCAGAAATGCAAATGAGTCAAGCATAAAGATTTTTTTGATTATATTAACACACAACAGTGAACAATGGGATCCAATCAGAAGTTCATTTACAGGACATTGCTTTTATAAATTTTGGTTCTTACACACAATGAAGTACTTGATAGCCATAAAACTTGAGTAGAATTTCTACAAAATAAGAATATCCATATATATTTGATTACTTTTCAAAGGAAGATACAGCCATATTAATGATGAAGTAGAAGGAAGTAGCAGGGAGCATAAAGGAGGTTATGTAGGATGAATTCAGGTCTTCTGTGATTTTTTCCATATGTATAAATATTCATATTTTTATGTGTAAAATTAAATAAGAAGCTTTGAAAGAAGTTACTGAATTTTAAAAATAAGCAAAAATATAAGATTATAGACAAGCTCTCATAAAATACTTAACCTAATCATCCAAATGTGGAGATAGTACAAGTTTAATCTCCAGGAGAATGGATACTCTGGGATTTCATATAGGTTGCTATTATCTAGACATATAATGGCTCAAACTATGACCCATGAAGTGTCATTAGTGACTCTCGTAAGTGAGATACTGAGAACAAGAAAACTGATACAGAACATAGCAGACTCTATGAGTCCAGTATCAGACCTGCAAATAGGTCCAGATGAGCTGTTATTTAGTGAAAACATGGATTTATCCTTCTGTTTCAGTGTCAGTGAGCATGGCTGAAACAATGCTATTGGTATGTTGAAAGGAATTGACCCATGGGATAATGGTTCAGTGACAATTTAAAACTGGTCCATTTCATTGTACGTAACTTGAATCTTGATTTGTTGAGTTTTAAAAGAAAAGCAATGTAAAGTGTATGTTATATACAATGTAATATATTGATTTTTAAGAGAAATGACAAGTTACAAATTAATTTTATCAGAGGACAGTGTCTTCAATGAGATTTCAGTGTTTTAAATATTAGAAAATAAAGGAATGCATCATGCTTTAAAGATATTCATATTACAGAAATAACTGTTGGCCAGATTTATAGAATATAATCAATATTCATTTTTATGGATATTTTCACACTTATAATCCATGGTGATAATAGCAGCGGATAGTTTGCTCCAAAGATAAATAAAATATCTTAATTTAAATCATAGCTATAGCTTTAGGTAAACTTTTACTTTAGTATGTTCTAGGGTATTCTTTGTTAAAACCAAGATGACTTGAACCAATGTATTTAGTTTTATGATATCATCTGGCAACTGAAATAAATAATATTATCAAGAGATACAAAAAGATCAAGTAAAAGATAACAAGGAAACTATATCCTGATAATAAATTGTTGCTATATAAACATAAACTTTTATATATTAATAGATAATTTTGAATATTTAAATAGCAAAAATATATCTAAATTTTTCCTTTCATTACTATAACTTAATATATATCACTTTCATTATTCATATATTTAATCTGCTCTTGTTTTGCAACTTAATTTTTAGAAAGAAAATTCAGTAAGTTTAGTTTTTCATATCATTTACATTTTCAAAGTGTTCTGAGATGCTCTGAAACATATTCCAGAAGGGCAATATTACTTTAGATTGCTAAGCAATTATAATTTCACATGTGTTTTTTGCCTTTGGCCACTAAAGCTACTGATGGTATATACATTGTTAGAGAAGTATGATATGAAAAAATAAATAAAATATAATTATATACTATGGAAACTACAATGAACAAATGTTTCATTTCTTGAAATTTCAAGAAGTGATTAAGTGTAGTTTCTTCTTTTGTGAAATTATGCTTTAATTGGGTGGGGGGATACAAATAGGGACCCAAAAGGAAATGATACTATAAAACCCTTTATTCTGAACAACAGGCAAAAACATTGATCCTTCAGCAGGCCCACAGAGGGAACACCTGAACCACAGGAAACTGGAGAGAACATCATGAAGACCAACCTTAATTTTTTCCTGCTTTTCTCTCTCTCTCTTTCTCTCCATATCCTCTATATACTCACTTTCTCTTTTATATTATCTATCTTTTTCTTCCCTCACCTTCCTAGGCGCTGACTTATAACTCCCAGTATCAGCAAGGGATTAACTTTCACAATGAGCTGTTGATCCGAGAGACCTACAAGGTTTCCCCAAAAAGATTTCTGTCAGAGGTCTTGATGACCCACCAAAGGTTAATGGTAAGATCCTACTGTCAAAGACAGCATATGCATGTGAGACCAAGCATGGAGAGACCTGACCAGAATCTGGAAGAGAGTCAGTCCCCAGACAGTTAGCTAGTCTAGTGCCAGAGGGTGCTACACGAGCAACTGGGGGAAAATGACTGACATAGGTCCAAACAAACATCTTGCAGTCTAAGATACCCAACACGAAACAACCTGACATAATGCTCAAACAAGTGCAGTAGTGGCACACAGCCATGGTGGGCAACCAACTGCTCTTCATTGGGCAAATAGATCCACTCAGTGAAATGGAACTGGGAAATAAGTCAAAACCAAGTACAAAAAATGAGCACAGTCTCCAATCAAGATACCACCAAATGTGGGCTAGAAGAGGGCCTACGCATATAAAATTCACTCCAAAATATCTATGGCCATCCCATCTATCTAGTACTAACTTCTCTCTCCGTTGGAGAATTTGCTTATCTTTTCCAGATGGAAAATGAACCTGAAGGGAGGATCATCCAATCACAGCTCACCAGGGCCCCAGCTGAAACCATAGATTAATGTGGGGGAAGGGCAAGAGTACATCGTTCTTGGGGATCACAACACCAGAAAAAGGCTGAAGGAGATAAACACAGAGAACATCCAACTCCTACTAAGCCAGATATCCAGAGACACAGAGGCTCCCAAAACCTCATCACTGAAGTAGAACTAAAATGACCCCAATGTGGCTCAGGGAAATTTGCGGAAGAGGGGGCGGAAAGAATGTTACAGTTGGGGCATTATGCACAGAGACTTGGCCTATCCCCCATGACTCTTGACTACCCCCACAATGCATGACCCACATTCCCCATTGATAAGGGTCCCTTTGGAAGAGGGAGGACAGGGAGGAGGATAATGGAGTCACCATTATGAATGTAAAATCAGAATAATATAAATAAAAAATAAATCTAAAAAAATTGCTGAAAATTATTTCATTTACCATATATCGCCAAATTTAATATTTACTCAATTCAATTGCTTTTGTATCATCCTTACTTTTTCCCTATTCCTGCAGTTAAAATTTCACCAGAAAGCCGGGTGTGGTGCCACAAACCTTTAATCCCAGCACTCAGGAGGCAGAGGTAGGAGGATTGCTGTGTGTTGGAGGCCACCCTGGCAAATCCAGGTCAGCCTGTATACATAGACACACACACACACACATTCATAATGGATGAATAAAGAAACTGCATTAGGTTTTATTCATTTTGCCATTTTGTAGTCTATGGTTTATAAAATGTGCATAATAGCACATATCCAGCCCTATATTGTCATACAGAATAGTTTGAATTTCCTAAATATCCTCAAAGTTCTGTCTATTCACCAGTACTCTGCAACTACAACCCAAAGCACTGATCATTTTATTGGTATAAGTTTCCTTTCTCTAGAATGCCTTATAATATAATTTCATAAACTATACTAATTTCAAATTCACAAAATATATTACTTTCAAATTCTGTTTTGAAGATTGTTCCATGATGTTTCATGGATATAGAGCTCATTTATTTTTAGCATTAAGTAATATTTCATTGTCTGAATGTGCTACAATGTACATATCTGTTCATGTACTGAAAAACATTGTTGCTACTTCTGAGTTTTGGCAAAGAATAATGAAGCTATTATAAACAGGGTGTACATGTTTTCAGCTTACTTAGGAAATCTGAAGAGATGGATTTTTAGAGTAGATGGCAAGAGTATTTCATTTTTAAAGATGTTCCCAAACTTCCTTCTAAACAAGACAAGCAGACGGATGTGGTGGTGCACGCCTTTACTCCCAGCACTTGCGAGACAGAGGTAGGAGGACTGCCGTGAGTTCCAGGCCACCCTGAGACTTCATAGTGAATTCCAGGTCAGTCTGAGCTAGAGTGAGACCCTACCTCAGGCAAAACCAAATAAAGTAAAATAAAATAAAAAGAACATGCCATCTTTGCATTCTTACAGAAACAAATGAGAGTCCCTGCTATCTCTCAGCTTCCTGAGACCTATGGTTTTCCATGATTTAGAGTTTGGTCATCTTAATCAATGTATAATTCTATCTTGGTTTCATTTACAATTTTTATGATGGCATATTGTGGGGTTCATATTTTCATAAACTTACTCAATACCAGTATATTTTCTTTGGTGAGGTACCTATTGAGGACATTGGCCAGTTTATCTTCTTTGCTTCCTTACTGCTGAGTTTTAAACATGTTTGTATGTTTGGATGATGATGCTTATCAGAAACATCTTCTTATGGGTTGTGGGGATGGCTCAATGATTAAAAGCACTTGCCACTTAATAAGAGCTTTTCAGGGCCTAAGATGTCCCTAGTTCAACTCCCCAGAAGCCATGTAAAAAACTGGTCATGTTAACACATCTGCAACCCCAGTCAGTCTGTGAGGGAAGAAGACCCGAGAATCTCTGGCACTCCTTGTCTGAAACAGAGCAGCACCTAATTAAGGGAGACAACCCATCTCAAGGAAATATGCAGAAGAGAATAAAGAAGTGTACTCAGAGCTCTCCTCTGACATGGTGTTCATGTATCTGCATACACACTTGTTCATACACCACACCACAAATATTACACACACACACACACACACACACACACACACACACACACACAGAAAATGAAGAAAAAAGAATGTTTTTCTAAAATATTTTATTACACTCTGTGATTTGTCTTTCTATTACCATTGAAAATAACTATGATTGCATTTAATGAAATCTAGCCAACCAAGTTTCTCCCTTAGAGACCATACTTGTAGTGTCCCATGTAAAACTTCATCATCATACCCAAGGTTATCTACATTTTATTCCTAGTATTTCCTAGGAGCTTATGATTTTGTATATTACAGTTAGTTCTATGATTCACTTTGATTCAGCTGTTATGAAGGTTGTTTGATCACATAGGACTTATTTTTGCATGTTTCCATTCATTTGCAACATTTCTGAACATTTCTGCAACATTTACTGAAACATCATTGCTCCTTCATCCACTGTCTCTGTCTTTTTGGCAAAGTCCAATTGGCTATATTTGCATGTGTCTGTATATGCACACTTTTTATTGCTTATTTTTCTGTGAGAAACAAACTGTCTTATTACTGCAACATTTCAGTGAATCTTTAAACTAGACACAGTCAGTCCTCATGTCTGAGTCGGTAGCCTGCCCTTATGATTTTCAGTATCAGTTTACTGGTACTCTGATAGCAACATAGTATTATGATGCACATGGCACTCATGCATATGAACACACACTTGTTTTGTGATGCGCTGATTATGAAACTGTCTCTCTCTCTCTCTTTTTTTTTGGAGAGAGTCAGAGAGAGAGACAGATAGAGAATGGGTGCACCAGCAGCCTCTCAGCTGCTGTGAACAAACTCCAGACATGTCTGTCCCCTTGGGCAAGTGTAGCATTGCGCCCTTGTGTCACCTTGAGTCTGGCTAAACATGGGACCTGGAGTATCGAACAGGTGTTCTTAGGCTTAGCAGGCAGTCATTCTTAGGCTTAGCAGGCAGGAACCTTAACTGCTATGCCATCTCTCCAGCCCCAAACTCTGTTTTGAATGCACTGTAGTTTACTATCTTTGACTTTTGTTATCTTTCCATTTATTTCATTCTTGAAATATATTTAATGGATGTTTTCAGCTTTCCACTGATGGATTTTTTTCAATCTTCTGTTCATTTTATCCTATGTAATTAATTTAGAGTTTACTAATGTAAAGAGTATTGAGATTTTAATTTCACATTTCACATATTCAATACTTGCAGATACAAAAGAGGTTGACATATATATATTATCCTTGTATTCTGCTATAATCACTAACATAATCAGGTATTGTCTGAGAAACCCTTATTTTTTATTTCATATTTTATATCTATACAATAATGCTATCTGTGAACAGATAGTTTAGTTACTTTCTTATAAATATTGATATCATTTTCCTACATTAATTCTATCATATTATTTATGATTCCCAGTAAGATGTTAAAAAAGAATGAGAGGAATCTTTGCATTGTTCTTTAGAACTTCTGGATTATCACTGATAATGTTTTATATTAGCTTTTTCTGTAGATGTTTTTGTTAGGATTCAGAACTACCCCTCTATTCATACTTTGATCAAAATTTTTGTTGGAAATATTTTAGATTTTGTGAGCAAGTTTTTTCTTTCTTGTGATAAAGTTCAAGAAATGATTTTTGGATGCAAGAAATCAACTTGGTTCTGACTAATAATTACTTAGAATATTTGTTGATTTGCTAGTGAATAGTTTAATAAAGTTTCCTTTCATTAATATTGAAAATCTGAATGTTTGCATACCATATATATATTTTGAGAGAGAGAGAAAAAGAAAGAGACAGAGACAGAGTGAGAGACAATTGGTGTGTCAGGACCTCAGCCACTGCAATGGAACTCCAGATGATTGCACCACTTATTGGGCATGTGCAAACTTGCACTTCCTTCCCCTTTGTGTGTCTGGTTTACCTGGGATTTGGAGAGTAGAACATGGGTCCTTAGGCTTGGCAGGCAAGCACCTCAACCCCTAAGCCATCTTTCCAGCCCCATACTGTAATTTGATCATTTTCCCATTTTCTTTTGTCCTCTCTCTCCTTCCCCTATTTCACTGAGCACCCTCTTCTTTTCAAGTAGTCTTCTGTTTTGATATCTCGTTGTTTTTTATTTCCTTTTCCATTCTTTTTTGTGAAAATTCTGATGGTCTCAGAACTGTGTGGGTCTTATTGTGGTAATGACAGCCCTTTTGAGATCATGAATGTATCAGTCAGTTCATATCCAAGCACAGTGGGTCAAAATAATCTTTCCAACCCTGTGGGGCTTACGTTCTTTCTGCCACTTCTGCCATTTTGTTTCCTGAGCCTTGGAGGGTGTGATAGACTCATCCTAATTAATTGAAGGATTTTGTATACATTTTCATTTGAAATATTGTCTTGCGTTTTATTGGTATCTTCATCTAGTTTTGATACTGGGTTAATGTTGACTTGATATAATGAAAAAGTAAGAAATATTGTGACATCAAAATATACTGAGAGCTTCTCTTTTCAGATGGTGATGACCACTGGGATGACCCAAAAGGCAACATAGTGCTGAGAAGAAGGGATGGAGGAGTGCCCAGCATTGAAACATCTCTGTCAAACCCTCCAAGGCTCAGGAAACATAATGGCAGAGGTGGCAGATAGAATGGAAGAGCCAAAGGAAGAGTACTACTCCTTACAATGCAACTGCCCAGGCAAAAATTGGCCTCAATATCCATGACCTTACAGTGCCTAGCAATACCTTCGCAAGACCCTCATAATAGAAGAAAAAGATGATGACATCAAATTAAAAGATAGACTAATGGAGAGAGGGAAGGTATATGATGGAGGTTGGAGTTCTAAAGAGGTATGGGGCCAGGGGAGGGAAATATCATGCATTTTTTTGTATGTAAGTATAGAAGTTATAATAAAAAATATAAAAATATATACTGAGGAACATAAGGATACAGAAATGCATTTTCATACCATTACATACCATTTCAACAGTTATGCAAAGTGTCTGCATCCACAGCAGGCACTTATAATCAATTCCAGCTCTGAGCCATAGCCATATGCAGCCTTAAGGTAAATTTCCACATGTCAATCATGACAATTATTATTATTATTATATTTGTTGGAACATGTCTTCCAGAAAGCTTTGAAATAAATAGAAAACTCCCAAAGTAATTAAAACATAAGGCAATACATCAGATTTTAAAAAAGACAAAGGAAAAACTGAGTAAATCAACCAGATCAGAGAAAGTATAACCTTTACATTGCTGAGATAAATGGAAAATTCCAAAGGGGGAGGTGTCTTCTGAGAGTTGTAACTATGGCCTGTCACTTGGCAGCTACACACATGAATGGAAGCCTGAGAGAGCATGGAGATGATTACATCCCCTTTCCAATCATCCACTGTCATCATAAATAAAATAGAACCTAGATGGTGACTCTAAAGGAACTTGAAACAATATAGAATCTGGAGAAACTGAACACAATCGTCAGGAGTGAACACATTTTCTAGATCAGTCAGAGCTGGGACTGCAAAGAAAGGATCAGAAAACAGCTGTTTATGAAACAGAGATGCATGGAGATTAAGGTGAAAAATAAACTTGGCTATGATGATGATCCCTGAAGAGAACATTTTGCAAAATATGACTTCAGTGAAATGAATATATTTTCCAAAGGTAACAATGATCAAAATTGAAATGTATCTAAGACTATTTCCATTTACATGAGACTCTCTTACATTGCTTATATGAAGAGCATTAACCTGGCAGCCACACACAGAAGGATAAAAACTGCACTTTTTCTTATATTAGCCATCCATATATAATTTAGCAACCTAACTTATGGAGTCATTTTTCAAATTAGAAAATTCATATATCTTTTATTTTTAGTGAATTTTAAATGGAGGTTTTATAGAAATAACTGTTAAGTTGTGTTCTTGGATTAAAATTTGAAACTGGTGGAATAATGACTAGATGCATTCATGTTCAAGCTTTATCCTTTTCATATTCCAATATTTCAGATATCTCATGTAAATATTTATAATGTGGAGATAAACCTTGGAATGTCGGTGCCATTTAAATATACACTATTAAATCACTTATATGTATTTTGTCTTGCTATATATTTCAAGCTTCAAATTATCACTGACAATTTAAGTGAAAGGTGAAATAAAATGCCTAACAATCAGTGAGAAGTAATAATTTTACCAAAACATATTTAGTAAGTGCTTAGAACACAGATGACTGACTTTGCAAAAACAATCAAGGCGTAATCTGTCTCCCAGCATTCATCACACTTTTCCCTCTCCAATCCATCAGGACTGTGACAGACTTCATGCCCAGCTGTCACAATCAATTGAATCTTTTCAGCTGACAGACTAAAGCACGTGAGGGAATTCCTGGATGGTAAGATGGACATCTCTCCCTTCTGTTAGGAAATTGCAAGGTAGACTGGGTGAGGTTTCATTTTACCTATTAAATGACTGAATTTTAACATCTCAAAACTTAAGAAATGGAATTTTACTGCCCTTATCTGTAGTTCTGTCATGTTAAAGAATTTTCACATTTTATTTACAAATCATGGAATTTTGGCTTATTTCTTTGGCAAGTGACTGTCCATTATTTAAGGTGTATCTTTATAACATGTGTTAATCTGATCATTTTAACTTAGTGGTAGGAAGCGAACATCCTTAATTTTGTTTCCACCATAAGCAATAATATGTTGCTTCTTTGTGTCTTCATTTTGTTTTAATTTTAATGAGATCTGTCTGATATGAGAGATCAATATATAAAGAGGTATTAACATGCAAGTATATTAATGTCAAAATGGACCTGAGAGCATATTAACCTGAAATAGTAGCAGGTGGTTAATTCTCTGAAGGATGAGAGAAGTTTTCATCAAGAGCAAAACATACTTTTTTTCAGGGAATGAATTTCAATTTTAATCAGTTATGAGTTTTTATCATATAGCAGAGGCTATGCTTTCTACTACCCTACAAATATACAAAATCAGTCCTGAATTTATAAGTGAGTTTTCAGTAGAAATGCTTCAGCACAGCACATTAGAATTCAGCCAATATCTGCTTTTGCCTCAGCTGTAACATTTGGTACTTCAAAATAGAGGTATAGCCAAGGTAATATTTTCCTACTATCCCTGAAAAACAGCCATTGTTTAAGTCACAATCAATGAGGAAGTGTGTGTGTGTGTGTGTGTGTGTGTGCGTGCATGCATGTGTGTATGTGAAATCAAGGTGCAGAAAATTTCAGAAATCTTAGTTTCAGATGGCCAATTGAGTCTTTGTTTCCATTTTCAACTCCAAACCTAAAGGCTAATATTTCCCAACTGTTCTACAAACCAACAAAAACATGAAATGTTGTAGGACTATGGTGAGTTATTGTGAAGCACTTAAATTAAAGATTTGAAGATATGCTAAGGAAAGGTGTAAAATAGTTGAACATGCTTATAATTTTCTTCATTGTTCATTTATACTTCCACTTTATCCTACAAAACCATTTTAATTTTATCTTATTTTGTGCAATTATTGATATTAATGCTATTTAACATTCAGAAAATTATATTTTAACAATTTGGTTTCCTTCAAATATTCATAAAAATACACAGGATTTCAAAATTGTACGTAATGGTCTTGGATGTCAACATCTGATTTTTCTACTCTGAGCATTAGTGATGTTTCCTAATGAATTTATTGTGCTTAGAACATTACAAAATAATTTCTAAATTGCTAAAATGTTGATTTTGTGGTGGTGTTTCTAGCTCTAGCTAATAACATAGTCCCTTGCCTAAGAAGTGCTGTCTCAAAGACAAGGTCTATTATTATGTAACTTGAACAGTCTAAAATTCTATTAATAAATTTCTTCCTGCTCTTATATGAATGGATTGCTCAATTATTTTTATTTAATAAATTTATCAAAATTGTTCACATATACTTCTCTATGTTTCCTTTGACTTGCTCATCTATTTGTGTTAATAACATACTGATTTTCAAATGCTAATAAAAATAGTTTACTATTTGGCAAGGTAATTATGTTAAAAATTTCTAAATCATATTAACTTTTCCCATGGTGTATACCCTAACATGTAATTGGAAATAATTTTACAATACCCAAAAAATTTTAGATAATCTCTGGACTCTAGGTAATATGGCTTTAAATGGATATAATAATTTTGATAGAAGTGATACCATCTGATAATAAAATTCCATAGATATTCATAACATTTAAAAAGGTTATTGTTGATTGTAAGTATTTTGTAAACAAAATGTGGGTGTGATATGCTCTTAATGTAGAAGTCAGGCTGCTTTTAACAATTGCCATGTTCTAGCATTTATAAACCTATGTAAGTGGTCTATCTTATCATGATGATTTCCTTGCTAAATAAACACCACCCATATGTTCTAAAAGAGAGAAATTATTTTTCTTGCCTCTTAAATACTTTTGATTTTTAATCAAAAAGAAAAACTATATTTATTTGTGCTTTCTAACAGAATATTCTCATGTGGGTATACATTGGGGAATGGTTAAATACAATGATACAATACAGGCATTTTCTCACATATTCATCTCTTTTTTGAAAAGCATTAATTACTAAGCTCTTAGAAATTAAGTATGCCATATGTTATCAAGTATAGCCACTGTGATGCCTGATAGACCTCTGATACTTTGTGACTATTTTGTCCTTTAAAAAACATGTTCTCACTACACCTTCTCCCATCCCCTGATAACCCCAATTTTGTTCTCTGTTCTCATGGATTTAATATCTTTGTACTCCATGTATAGGTTAAATAATGCAATATTTTTCTTTCTGTGCCCACCTTAATCACAATGCTATATAGGATCACCCATGTTTCCATTAACAAGCGTTGTTTTATAAAAAGATAAAGTATGACTGGAGAGTTGGCTTAGCAGTTAAGGCACTTGCCTGTGAAGCCTAAGGAATCAGGTTCAATTCCCTAGTACCCATGTAAGTTAGATGCGCAAGATGGCATATGCATCTGGAGTTCGTGTACAGTGGCTACAAGCCCTGGTGTGCCCAGTCTCTCTCTCTGTCTCTCTCCCTCTCTCTCTTTCTCAAAACACATAAATAAAATATTTTAAAATAAAATGACAAAATACAATCAACATTTTTCCTATCCATTCATTCATGGATGGAAATGCTGGATTACTCTACTATGAGTAATTTGGCAATAAACATGAAAGTGCAGATATGAATTTAACATATTGATTTTATTTCCTCTGGATATATAACTAGTGGTGAAATTCATGGATCATATAACAAATCTATTTTTTTTAATTTTTGGGAGGTACTCCCATATGATTTTTCATAAAGGCTATATAAATTTACATCCTCTATATAGCCACTGAAAGAATGAAAGTGTTCTCTTTTATTATAACCTCATCAACCTACCCATCCTGATGTGTAATATCTCTGCTGTAGTTTCAATGTGCATTTTCTGACTGGGTGTTTTTACAATCACATATGTGCATTTATATATCTTCTTTTGAGGAGTGTGTGTGCAGTTACTTTGCCTATGCATAATATCTGGCACTAGTTAACTTAATTAAAAAGCTCTTCATTTCCTCATGTACCTTGAATATTAGTCTGTTCTGACAAATAATTTGTAAACACACAATTAGCAGGTTGTCTCTTCATTCCTTGGTATGTATATTATTAGAAGTCACACAATTTTCAAAATTTTGTCCTTATTTCTTATTAATTACATATGTTTGTTGTTTTATCCTAAAATACCTTTTGCCCCATAACCAGAAACTTATCCACTTATATTTGTTTAGTGTTTTCACATGTCCAAGTTTTAAGCTTATATTTTTAACACACCAATTAACTTTTGTATACACTGTGACATAAAGTTCTGATTTCATTCTTTTGCATGTGTATTCTGTTTCCTTGGCATAATGTTAAACAGATTACCCTGACCCCATTGTGTGTCCTTGGCATCATAATAAAAAATCATTTGATTATGTTGTAAATTCAAGGTTTAATTTCTGACCTTGACATTCTCTTTAGATGGCCTAAGTTCCTTATTTAATGCAAGGTCTAATATGTTTTGATTTTGTATGGCTTTGTAGCAAAGTTTCCATTGAGATAATGTAATTCCTCCAATTTTTTTTCTTTTTGCTGTGTATTACTTCAATATCCAAGCATTTTTGTGATTCAGTCTAAATAATATAGTGTTCTTTTTTATATTTTTATGAAAAATGTCATTTGAACTTTTGTAGGAATTGTATTATTTGTATAAATCAATTTCAGTAGTATGGACATCTTAACAATATAATTTTGTAATTTAAATACCATTATTTTATTCATTTTTAATTTATTTTTATTGACAACTTCTATACTTATAGACAATAAACCATGATATTTCCCTCCCCTCCCCCTTTCTCCTTCACAACTCCATTCACCATCAATCATATCCCTCCCTCTCTGCATTAGTCTCTCTTTAAATTTGAAGTCATCATCTTTTTCTCCTATTATGAGGCTTCTGGTTGTGCCATTATTAAAAAAAAAGTAGGTTTTCACATGTCTTATTCAGAATATCTTGTATTTTGATTGACCCTTCCCCCTGCCATATTTTTACAGAGTCTCTTTCCCTGGCCTTGCTTAGTCCTTTCCCCTATCTGTAATCTGTTTTTCTACTTTCATATATATAATACCATCCCCTTAAATACTTCCCTCTCCTCCCTCCCTTATAAACTTTTTCTTGCTTACTGGCCTCTGCTACCAATTGTTGGCTCCAGCTAGGATCCACGTATGATAGAGATGTGACATTTGTCTTTCTGGGCCTGGATTACCTCACTTAGAACAACTGTTTTCAAATCCATCCATTTCCAAGAAAATTTATTGTTCTTTACTGCTGGATAGAACTCCATTGTGTAAATGTATCACATCTTCATTATCCATTCATCTGTGGATGGACATCTAGGCTGGTTCCATTTCCTTGCTGTTGTGAATAAAACAGCAATAAACATGGTTGTGCAAGTATCTCTAAGGTAGTGAGACGAGTCCTTCGGATGTATACCTAGTAGTGCTATAGCTGGGTCATATGGTAAATCTATTTTTAGCTGTCTCAAGAACCTCCACATTGATTTTCACAATGGCTGGAGCAGATTACATTCCCACCAACAGTGGGTTCCTCTTTTTCGGCATCCTCACCAATACTTATTGTCATTTGTTTTCTTGATGGTAGCCATTCTGACAGGAGTGAGATGGAATCTCAAAGTACTTTTAATTGGTATTTCCCTGATGGCTAAGGATATAGAAGAGTTTTTGGATGTTTATATACCATCTGTATCTTCTGGTGAGAACTCTCTATTTAGTTCCATAGGCCATTTTTCAATTGGACTGTTTGATTTCTTATTGTTCTATTTTTTGAGTTCTTTGTATATTCTGGATATTAATCCTCTGTCAGATGTGTAGCTGGCAAAGATTTTCTCCCATTCTAAAGGTTGTCTTTTTGCTCTATTTACATTGTCCTTTGCTATACAAAATCTTTGTAATTTCATGAGATCCCAGTGGTTGATTAGTGGCTTTATTTCCTGAACAATTGGGGTTATATTCAGAAAGTCATTGCCTATGCCAATATGTTGATGGGTTTCCCCTACCTTTTCCTCTAGCAGTTTCAGAGTTTCAGGTATGATATTAAAGTCTCTGATCCACTTGGACTTGATTCTTGTGCATGGCTGTCTTTTCTCCAATGAATATTTTTGGCATTTTTGTCAAAAATCAGATGGCTGTTGCTGCCTGGATTAACATCTGGATCCTATATTCTGTTCCATTGATCTGTCTTTGTGTCAGTACCATGTCGTTTTGGTTACTATAGCTTTGTAATATAGCTTAAAATTAGGTATGGTGATACCACAAACCTGATTTTTGTTGCTCACTATTCAAGGTTTGGGGAGCTTTCAAATGAATTTTAAGATTGTTTTTCCGAATGCCATTGGAATTTTAATGGGGATTGCATTAAATGTGTAGATTGCTTTTGGTAAGATTGACATTTTCACAATATTGATTCTTCTATACAAGTACATGGGATGTTTTTCCATTTCTGAGTGTCTTCTGCATTTTCTTGCTTGAGTGTTTTAAAGCTCTCATTGTAGAGATCTTTCACTTCCTTGGTTAAGTTTATTCAAAGGTTTCTTTCTTTCTTTCTTTCTTTCTTTCTTTCTTTCTTTCTTTCTTTCTTTCTTTCTTTCAGTAATTATGAATGGGAGAGATTGCCTGATTTCATCCTCTACATTTTGTTGTTAGTATATAAGAAAGCTACTGGTTTCTGGGTGTTCATTTTGTATCCTGCTACATTGCTATAAGTGTTTATCAGCTCTAACAGTTTGCTGATAGAGTCTTTAGGGTCCTCTATAATAGACCCACATAATCTGAAAATAATGATAGTTTGATCTCTTCCTTTCTAATTTGTATCCTTTTTATGAGTGTCTCTTGTCTCATTGCTATAGCTAAGACTTCCAGTCCTATATTAAATAGAAGTGGGGAGAGTGGACACCTTTGTCTTGTTTCTGAATTTAGTGTAAAAGCTTCAAGTTTTTCACCTTTAGTATTATGTTGCCTGAAGTTTTGTCATAAATAGCTTTTATTATGTTGAGATATGTTCCTTCTACTCGCAGTTTCTGTAATACTTTTACTATGAAGGGATGTTGGATTTTCTAGAATGCCTTTTCTGCATCTATTGAGATGATCATGTGATTTTTGTCTTTCAGACCATTTATATGATGCATTACATTTATTGATTTGTATATGTTGAACCATCCCTGCATCCCTGGCATAAAGCGTACTTGCTCTGGTTGAATAATATTTCTGATATATTCTTGTATTCTGTTTGCCAATATTTTATTCAGAATTTTTGCATCTATGTTCATGAGAGAGATTGGTCTATAATTTTATTTTTTTTGTTGTTGTTCTGTCTTTGTCTGGTTTTAGTAACAGGATGATGCTGGCTTCATAGAAGGAGTTTGGTAGAATTCCTTTCTTTTCATTTTATTGAAAAGTTTGAGAAGCAGTGGTGTTAGTTCTTCCATGGATGTCTGGTAAAATTCACCAGTGAATCCATTCGGACCTGGATATTTTTTAGTTGGGAGACTTTTTATAACTGCTTGGATCTCAGTACTTGTTATATGTCTTTTTCAATGGTTTATCTCATCTTGATTTAATTTTGGTAGGTCATATGAATCAAGGAAATGAGCCATTTCTTTCAGATTTTCAAACTTAGATGAATATATATTCTTAAAGCATGTCCTTATTATTTTCCAAATTTTGTTGGCATCTATTGTTATCGTGCCTTTTTCATCTCTGGTTTTATTAATTTTTGTCTCTTTTCTCTTTATTCTGGTTAAATTTGCTAAGGGTTTATAAATCTTGTTTATCCTATCAAAAAATCAACTCTTTGTTTCATTGATTTTTGGGGATTTTTTTTTATTTCTATGTCATTAATTTCTGCCCTAATCTTTATTATTTCTTCCCATCTACTTAGGTTTGGTTTACCTTGTTCTTTTTTTTTTTTTTTTCCCAAGGCCTTAAGTTGAAGTATTAAGTTGTTTACTTGTGAACTCTCTAATTTCTTAATTCGGGCACTTAGAGCTATAAATTTCCCTCTTAGGACTGCTTTCATTGTGTCCCAAAGGTTTTGGCATGTTGTATCCTCCTCATCATTTGATTCTATGAATTTATTGATTTCCTTTTTTATTTCTTCAATGGCCCATTCATCATTCAATAGTGTATTGTTTAGTTTCCATGAATTTCTGTATGCTCTGTAGTTTTTCTTGTTGCTGATTTGCAGTTTAATCCCATTATGGTCAGATAGAGTGTGTGTTAAGATGTGCTTTGTGCCCTCATATAAGGTCTATTTTAGAGAATTTTCCATGTGCTGCTGAGAAAAAAAAAAAAGTATATTTTGCAGCATTTGGATGGAATGTTCTGTAGATATGTTAGGTCCATTTGTTCCATGACATCATTTAATGATGATGTCTCTCTGTTTATTTTTTGTCAGGATAACCTGTTAATTGAGAGTGGGGCTTTGAAGTCACCCACTACTATTGTGTTTGGTGTTATCTGTGACCTTAAGTCCAATAATTATTGTTTCATGAAACTGGGAGCCCCCATGTTAGGTGCATATACATTTAGGATTGTAATGTCCTCCTCTTGGAGTGTTCCTTTAATCAGTATAAAGTGACCTTCTTTATCTTTCCTCACTAATGTTGTTTAAAGACTATCCTGTCAGATATTAGGATAGCAACCCCTGCTTGTTTCCTAGGCCCATTTTCTTAGAATACCATTTTCCATCCTTTCATTCTAAGACAGTGTCTATCTTTTATTGAGAGTTGAGTTTCCTGGAGGCAACAAATGCCAGTTTCCTGCCTTTTAATCCAGTCTGCAAGCCTGTGTCTTTCTGTTGGGTCATTAACACCACTGATATTAAGAGTTATTATTGAAATGTATGTATTTATTCACACCATTCTTCTTGTTTTTAGTGTTTCCTGTTTTCCCTTTACTCACTTGTTTTAAATTTTATTTGAGTATGGTTTATTTTTTTCTATTTCCTCCTCATTGTGTTTTGCTCTCTCTTCAGCGTGAAGGATTCCTTCAAGTATTTTCTGTAGAGCTGGTTAAGTTGTCATAAATTCCTTTAGCCTGTCTTTGTTGTGGAATGTCCTTATTTCTCCATCATTTTGGATAGATAGTTTTGTAGGATAAAGTAATCTTGGTTGGCAGTTGTTATGTTTCAGAACTTGGAATACATCATTCCAAGCCCTTCTGGCTTTTAAAGTTTGTGTTGAGTAATCTGCTGTTATTCTGATGGTCTTGCCTTTCTAGGTAACTTCTTTTTCTAATTGCTTTCAATATATTTTCTTTGGTTTTTGTGTTTAGTAGTTTAATTATAACATGGTGACAGGAGGTTCTTTCCAGGTTTTATCTGTTTGGTGTTCTACAAACTTCCTGTGTCTGCATTGGTATTTCTTTCCCAATTTGGGGAAATTTTTCTTCTATGATTTTGGCGAAAACACCTGCTAAGCCTCTGGATTGAAATTCTTCTCCTTCTACGATACCCTGAATTCTTATGTTTGATCTTCTCATAGTATCCTGGATATCTTGAAATTCCCATTCATAGCTTCCTATTAGTTTGTCTTTCTCTTTGTTGGACTGTATTAGGTCTGCCACCTGGTCTTGTAGTTTAGATATTCTTTTCTCTCCTTCATCCATTCTACTGGTGAGATTTTCCACACATTTTTTTTTTTTCTTAATTTGACTGTGTTCTTCAGAGCTAGGATTTCAGCCTGTTTTTTCTTCAGTATTTCTATTTCCTTACTCATGTCTTGTAATGACCTCCTTATTTCATTAAGCTGGTTTCCTGTGTTCTCTTTCAGGAGTTTTTTTTTTTTTTTTAATTCCTTTGTTTTCTTCCTTGATTCCTTTCTTCTTTGATTTCTTTGATTATAGATAAAATCATTTTTTTAAAAATCTTTGTCAGGCATTTCATCTAAAACAGTCTCATTGGTGATCATTTCTGATGGATTTATAATTTTTGGTGGGATTGTATTTTCTTGATTCTTTGTGTTTCTTGTATTATAATATAGCGACTTTTGCATCCTGAATTGATTTGATGCTTGGGTTTTCTACTTCTCTGTAGTGTTCTTAGATGTGGTATTTTACCTTCATATGCTTTCAGGATATGAGTTTAAGGTGACAAGTGTAGCTCTTGTACCCCAATCCAACTGCAGAAGTAATCCTGGGTGTTGAGTTTGCTTGCTAAGCAAATATTCTAGTGGACTGGGAGGAACAATTTACCAGCAAATTCTAAACTTTAACTGAGCAATATACACATTCAATAAAAACAAGCAAAGAGTAGAGAAGTATGGGGATTAAAACAAACAGATAGTCTTTGGCCAAAATCCCTAAGGGTGCGTGTTGCTCTATACCCTTAATCCTGTCAGCTGGGAGGTAGAGAATTGTGTTCTGAATTGGGTTCCAGCTCAGCCTGGACCTGAATGATATCCTGACCCCAATAATGAGAGAAGCAAAATGCAAAGGCCATAAACATCCAAAAGCATCAAAGGCAACAATATTCAATCCCCGATTACAGCTTAATTGAAAATGGTAAAGCCAACTGAAAATATACAACCTATAACCTTCCCTGACAGAGAAAGGGAGATTAGTACTTCCAATGCAGGTCTATGTATCTGTTTTTTTTTTTTTTTTTTTTTCTGTTTTTGTCTGTTTTTGTCTTGTGTTGTTTTGTTTTTGTTAGTCGGCCTCATTACCTTTTGGGGTGGCTTACAATCTCACCAATGCTGAATGCCCACCTCCATCCCTCTGTGTTGTGCTTTGGAGCTGGAGTTCTCTTCAGCTCTGCCGGATGTGCTGACAAGGGGCTGAATGCTGGAGGTTTGTGGTTCTGATGGTTGTGAGATAGGAGAGTGCAGGAAGCCTGGAGTTTCTCATGAAGTCCCACCTGTACCTCTTTCAGTAGCTCCTTAGTTAATCTCAGCTATCTTTCCTTCAGATTTCTTGACTTTGGAAGGAGACTGATGAGCTTGGAAAATCCCCTTTTTTGGTCTCTGCTGCGCGGCTCAGTGTCAGCGCTGGTGCCTGTTGGGTGGTGCTGGGGGTGCAGTAGGCATGGATTTGGGGCTGCCAGTGCCTCAATAGGATTCTGGCCATTTTCTGGTGGATCCTGGTCTCTCCTGCTTCTCCACTGTGTCTAAGAATAACCTATATTCCTTCACTTTTTAGAAGAAGAGTGTATTTTGCTGTGGTTCTGCTTAAATCTCTCCTTAGGCTGGTTTGGTGTGCCTCCCGTGCTGCCATCTTACTTGGAAGTCAGTATTTCTTTCTTATTTTGCAAGCAGAATGAGAAGAGAGAGAGAGAGAGAGAGAGAGAGAATCTCATAAGAGAGTGAAAAACACACACATACAGAGAAAAAGTGAGCGAAAGAGGGAGAGAGAGAATGGGTGTGTCAGGGCCTCCAGCTGCTGCAAACAAACTCTAGATGCATGTGCCACTTTGTGCATGTAGCCTTGATTTTATTCTGTTCCTTGAAATGGATGTCATTCTATTTTTTATTTCTTTTTTTTCAATTTATTTAATTATTGTTTTATAGTTTCTGTATTATTTCTATAAAATTTCTCAACTTCTTACAATAATTTTAGATTTGTAATTCCAGTCTTTTGCATAAGAATTCTCTTATTTTCTCTTTTGACTGTCAGTAGTGAAAAATCCAATAATCACATGTCTCATTCATATTAATATTGTATTAACATCTCTTCAGGGAATTCCCAAATTTATAAAACTATACCATCAGAAAAAGTATTTTCTTTCTTTGTGCTTGCTTGCTTTAGGAGTTGTGTATGCATATGAGTGTACACTTGAGTATTTATGCCTGAGTTGCAGACACACATGTGGATAGTGCATATATGGAGATTAGAGGACAATTTTTCAGGTTGCCTGTCACCTTTCCACCCATGTGAAGCAGGCTCTGTCTGGATCTCACCATGTAAGGCAGGCTCTCTCTCTTTGAATCTTTCATCCATGTGAGGCAGGCTTCTGGATCTTTAAGCCATGGGAGGCAGGCACTCTGGATATTTCTCTGCTGGTACTTTTGTTTTCTGCACAACTTGACTTCCCCGAAATCCTCCTGTCTCAATCTTGCATCTAATGGTCACTGGATATGAATTATGTAAGCCAGCCATGGTTTCTGGCTTTTGATGTGGGGTTTGTGGACCAAACTCCAGTAGAAATGGTTAGGTAGAAAGCATTTTATCCACAATGCATATTCCCATTCTTCTGCCTGTTTATTCATTTATTTATTTGCTTCTGTGTATGTTTGTAGTATATGCATTTGTATGTGCTTTGTGGCATGGTTGTAAAAGGAGAATGTTGGATGTCCCACTCCATGCTCTCCCAACCATTCTTATTTTTGAGCCAGAGTCTCATATTGATACTGAAGATTGCTGGGATTTTGTGTTGTTGTTATTGTTTCATTTTTTCCCCGAGTACAGGTGATTACCTTGTCTCTGCTCATTTTTGGTAGAATTGAGGTTAGAGATGTATGTGGCTATGCACAGCTGTTAAGAGAGTTCTGGATATTCCAACTCAGGTGGTCTCAGGCCTCCTCATACTTAGGCAGGAAGTACACATAATCAGTGAGCCATCCTTCAAAACCCTCTGATTTTTTAACCAACATTTACTTCAGTGATTTTTGTTATCTTCTAAGAAGATTACAGTGATGAAGAGCTTCATAATGTTATTGACAAGAAAGGACCAACCAGTTGTGTCAGCACATACTGTGATCTCCATACTTGGGAGATAAAAATCAGGAGAATTGCTATTTAAGGCCAGTCTGGAATACCTAGGGAGTTCAAAGTCAGGATGGACTACAGTGAGACTCATTGTAAAATAAAAGAAAGCATCAGAAGAAGAAAAGGAAAATAAATGCACAAATAGCTAATATTTTATTTTACCTAATATTTCCCAATATTCTCCTCAATGTTATTTTAATAGTCTCAAAGTTTCCTTTGTGAAGTTTGAATTTATGTCCCTGGTTTCATGTTACAAAATGTTTGAGTAACTTTGAGAAAGCAGTATGGTTATTTTCTGCAATTTATTGGTACACAGATTATATTGTTAAGTGAAGGATTCTATTTTATTTTAATCTTTATCAAATGGGCTTGGTTGAAGACTAGCAATTTTTTTAGCATGGGAGATTTGGCTTAGGATAAAATAAGAAAGATTTTTTTAGAGAAATTACACATGTTTTAATGATTGTTTTTATTTCATGTCTTTAACACAATATTTTATTTAAAATTAAATTTAGGACTGGGGAGATGGCTTAGCTGTTAATGGTGCTTGCATACTTGTAAAGCATACTGGCCTAGTTTCAACTTCCCAGTACCCATGTAAATTCATTTGTACAAAGTGGCAAATGTGTCTGGAATTCATTTGCAGTGGCAAAAGGCTCTGGCATTCCAATTCTTTTCCTCTCATAAATAAAAACATAATTATTAAAAATCAAATTTCAAATATCAGGCTATGAAATATTTGATTATTTTTCTAAAAACAACTGCTATAAAGTTGAATTTCCTGTCTACTTTTCACAAATGGAATATATAAGGGAATACATATCTTAGATTGCCTAAGAGAATAAAAGTAAATGCAGAAAAAATTGTATCTAAACTCTGTAATAACACATTAAAGCATGACAATCATATGGGATTGTGATTATTTCAGTGTGTGAAGCATAGTATGGTTTCCTTAATTTTCTGACTCCTTCTAACAGAATTTTTTCTTTCTTTTATTTTTTGACTTCAGTTTTGAAATTATCAACCCAGACAAAATGTCCCTCATTGGTGTCCAGACAGGAATATGGTATAGCTCAAGCAAGCAGATACTTTAACTCTAAGAAATTGTAATGCTGAGTTTCCTAGTGCTAGAATGGAGTGCTTTCATCTTGCTAAAAGCACTGTGAAGATGGGCTCAGATCAGGGTATCTGACAGATTTGTCTTTATTTCTGACCTTTTTCTGCTACATACATATATATATATATATATATATATATATATATATATATATATATATATATATATCTGCATTACATTACCATTTTATACCAATTAAAATATGTTTATATTCATTATCCAGAATCGTTGCTGTTGTTCCAATAAAATAAATCACTTTGAACCAGATTTGTGATTAATTTATGTGCTAAAATAATTTTTCTTAAGGACAAACTCTGCTAAGAACATACAAGGTCAAGCATGGTGGTGCAAACATTAATCATGGAATCTCAGAATCTGAGACAGGAGATGGAAAGCTAAAGAAAACCTAAATACACAAGGACCCCCTGTCTCAAGAAAAGGGGAAAAAAAGGCTAAATATTTAAAAGGCAATTTATGTCTTCCCTTTCCAGGGAGATTTTTCTCCACTTATCACTGTGAGCATGTGGTACTCCTCTGCAGGCAAGCATTATAGACATCTGGACCTCTCCACCCGCAAGACTGGACCTGGGGATTGTTAACTGGCCACACCCATAGTGAGCCTTAAGCAACTCATCAGTTATGGTTTAGTCTTTCTTATCACATTCTGGGGTGTTGTGATATGCTTCTTCCTCTGTAATTTCTCCAGAAGTAAATTCTGGTTCTCTATATCCACTTAGCAATTTCACTGGGGTAGGGGAGAAGACAATTGTTTTTCCTCTCATTATGGATACATCTATCTTCAAGGTAACTAAAAAGAATTACTGATTTTTAGTTTGTTAAACATTTTCCTTATTGTAAATAGAACATATATTCTCAAAGTCATCTTATGACTAAATAATTCAAGAAAATATAGGAAATGGTTTTAGAAAACAAATAAATAGAAAAATAGAAAAAAGTAATAAATTTAGTGGATATTGTTCCATTGATGTCAATATCAATTTGAATTTGAACATCAATAATCTTCATGTAGATCACACTAACAGTGTGTGTCATGTTTAACCAAAAAAAAAAAAAAAAAAAAAAAAAAGCCCGGAATCTAAAAGCAGCTCACTCACAATATGAAGACATATTAATACAGGAAGAGATACAGAAAGATCCACCATACTAATGCTAATCATAAGCTAGCTGAAGAAGCCAGTATTAAAAGGTCATGAGCCTTAGGGATATAAAACTTACTCTTATCTGGCTAAATGTATATATTATTCCCACCAAACTGCCCTGAAAGCACTACACTTAATGTTCATATTCACATATTAATGCTACAATCACCTCTGGTTAGAGAAGCTTCTCTTTTCAGATGGAGATGACCACAGCAACAAAGTGATGAGAAGGGATGGAGGAGTGTCCAGCACTGAAACATCTCTATCACACCCTCCAAGGCTCAGGGTCCATTGTGAAAGAGGGGGCAGAAAGAATGTAAGAGTCAAAGGAAGGATATGACTGTCCAGACAGAAATTAGCCTTGATATCCATGACCTCACAGTGCCTAGCAATATCTTCACATGACCCTCATAATAGGAGAAAAAGATGATGACATCAAATTAAAAGAGAGTGGAGTTCTGAAGGGAAATGGGGGGGGAGGGGAGGGAAATATGGTTTATTGTCTGTAAGTATAGAAGCTGTAAATAAAAAATAATTTTAAAAATACAAACAAACAAAGTTACTCTTCATAAAAAGGAACACTCCATGATGATAAAAACCTCAGGGATAAGACTTCTGGTCAAGATGACGTCCGCCTAACCACGCCTCAGCTTGCAAGAAAAGAAAGGCAAGACCTTTAGAGTTAATTAGGGTTAATTGGGATTTAGTTGGAGGGCAGGGAGGAGCAAAGTAGGGAATCCATGGATTTCCACGCTCTTGGGTAGCCCACCAGTCCCCCCAATCCCCTCAGGCAGCCATCCTTGCCATATTCCCAGCTACAGTTTCCTCCTGCACTAACCTCAGGCCACTTGGCCCCAGGTCAACAGGCTAGCATTACCCCACCCCCCTCTCTAGGCTCCACATGGGAACTCTATGCCCCTCTTTGCTGCCCCACCCCCATCAATGCCCCCTGCACAGGAACTTCACACGCAAACCCTGTATCCTCACAACCACTGCCACACCGCATCCCCCTTGTGCAGGAGCTCCACATGCCAATGCCATCCCCCTTGATGCCACAGCCCCACTCCCACCCCATGCTCCCTCTGGACCCAGGCCAGCAGTCTATTCTTCACCCCTCCCTTCCCTTTCCTGCCACCCCACCTGGACTGCCATCAATACCCCCTGCATGTAACCTAACCTGCAGCAGTCCCATATCCCTGCCCTGCTGCATCACAGAACTCAGCAGTCCCAGCCATACCCTGCTACAGAGTCCCAACTGAACTGCTGTGCCATCCCCTCAATCCCTCAGCATCTTGAAACCACCACACATTCCCATCTGCCTCAACTCTGAAGCCCTGCAGCAACAAAAGTCTGCTTTGTCCTATCCACCTCCACCTCCTGTCCCATTAGACCACCTGACCACACAGTTACATACCCTGAACCATCAAACAACAAACCCCTTCATTAGGCCTTCAGGCCCTCACCAGAGCCTCATGGGATCCTGCCCTCTGAGCAGATAGGCCCCATTGCCATCAGAAGCCTAATTGAAGCAAACATAAAAGGAAATAATAACTTAGACAAAACAAGGGTAAACTGTACCTTCCTCCTAACTTTAATAAGATTCCTTTACTGTGATGGGCAGACCACAGTGCAAAAGGAATAACATGAAAAATCAAGTGCAACTAAATCCAATAAGATTGCCCAGTCCCAAAATAGATGTCTCCAATCAAAACACCGAAGAGACAATGGGATCAGAACCCCAAAATGAAGATATAAGCTATGCAACCCTGGCCAAGCAAATAGCAGAACTTGCAGAAAACCAACAAAGGACCAATAATTGTATGAATGCTGTCCTTGCTATATTAGACCTAATAGAAAAGAACCAGAGGGCTGGACTGATGGCTTAGTGGTTAAGGTGTTTGACTGTAAAGCCAAACGATCTAGTTCAATCTCTAGGACCCATGTAAGCCAGATAAACAAGGAAGCACATGCATCTGGAGTTTGTTTGCAGTGGCTGGAGGCACTGGTGTGCTCATACTCTCTCTCTCTCCCTCTTTCAAATAAATAAATAAATATTTTTTAAAAGAACCAGGAAAAGTTCCAAAGACAGCTAAATGATCCAAAGGAGAGTGTAAAAAAAAAAAAAGAAAAAAAGAAGAAGACCTCAAAAACCAGCTGGCTGAACTCAATGAAGACAAATGCAAGAATAAAATCCAAGAAGCATTAAAAACATAAAATGATGTTAAAAGGGAACTACAAAGTCCAAGAAAATACCAAACTACATAAACCATCACAACATGGCAAGGATTAAATCAAACCTCACAGTTATTATGCTAAATATTAACAGCCTTTATTGACTCATCAAGAGACATAAGCTATCAGGGTGGCTCAGAAAAGTTGACCCCTCAATATACTGTCTTCAAGAAACCCACCTCATCACTGAAGACAGACACTTCCTCAGGGTGAATGGGTGGAAACTGATATTCCAAGAAAACAGAAACAAGCAGGGATTGCTATACTAATATTGTATAAAATAGATCTCAAACCAAAAGTAATCAAAAAAAGACAAAGAAGTCCACTTCTTACTTATCAAGGGAACAATCCAAAAAGAGAAAATCACAATCATCAGTCTTTATGCACCAAACACAGGTGCACCACAATTCAAAAATAAATAAATAAACAAATAAACCTACTTGACAACAAAATAGAAATAACTACCAACATCTTCATGGTTGGGGACTGCAATACTCCACTATCAGCAATAGATAGATCATCCAAACAGAAAATTAACAGGGAAGTAAGAGAGCTCAGCAAAACCATAGATCAATTAGACCTAATGGATATTTACAGAACATTCTACCCCAAATCCACAGATTACACATTCTTCTCAGCAGCTGATGGAACCTTCTCTAAAATAGATCATATACTGGGACATAAAGCCTGCCTCCATATATTTAGGAAGATCAACATAATCTCCTGCATGATATCAGACCACAATGCTATATCACTAGAAATTAGCAACAAAAGATGTGCCAGGAAATCCTACCAGCTCCTGGAAACTGAACAACACACTTTTAAGCAATAAATGGGTAGTGGACAAAATAAAAAATGAAATTTCAAAATTTCTAGAAATGATTGACAATGAGAACACAACATACCAAAATTTATGGGACACAATGAAGGCAATCCTTAGGGGAAAATTCATAGCACTGAATGCCTTCATAACAAAGACAGAGAGATCCCAAATTAATACCTAACCATCCACCAAATGGCACTGGAAAAACCCAAAAATCTCCAGATGGAAAGAAATAATTAAGATTGAAGAAGAAATAAATGAATTGTGAACAAAGAAACAATTAAGAAAATTGACCTGGTTCTTTGAAAAACTAAACAAGATTGATAAACCCCTAGCCAATTTGATCAAGGGCAAAAAAAGAGACACTTCAAATTAGCAAAATGAAAAAGGGGAGCTCACAACAGACATAGGTGAAATTGGGAGAATCATCAGGACTTATTTCAAAAATCTCTATTCCCCAAAACTGGATTAGATGGAGGAAATGGATGAATTCCTAGACATATACCACCTACCAAAGCTAAAATCAGAGCAGATTAATCTCCTAAACCCATCAAGATTGAAAAGTTAATCAAACACCTCTCCAGAAGAAGAGTCCAGAACCAGCTGGATTCATGGAAGAACTGAAACCAAACTTTCTCAAACTATACCACACAATTGGAGAACAGGGAATGTTCCCCAACTCCTATGAATCTAGTATCACCCTAATACCAAAACCAGGCAGAGATGCCACAACAAAGAAAACTATAGGCCTATTTCCCTAGTGAACATAAATGCAAAGATCCTGAACAAAATCCTCCCAAACCAAATTCAACCACACATCAAACTCATTATCCATCTTGATCAAGTAGGCTTCATCACAGGAACGCGGGAGAGGTTCAATATATGGAATTCTGTCAATGTAATACACCACATAAATAAGTTTAAACACAAAAACCACATGATCATTTCAGTAGATGAAGAAAAGCCCTTATGATAACTTTATGATCAAAAAAAATTGGAGAGAATAGGCATGGATGTTTTATACCTCAGCATAATAAAGGTCATATATAAAGCTCCTAAAGCCCAAATAATACTTAATGGGGAGAGAATGAAGGAATTCCCATTGAGATGAGGAACAAGACAGGGCTGTCCACTCTCACTTCTGCTCTTCAACTTAGTACTGGAAATCCTAGGAAGGGCAGAAGGCCTCAGATATCCAACCATAACCTCAGCAAAAGAAATACCTCTGGAGGCATTACCATACCTGATCTAAAACTATATTACAAAGCCATCATAATAAAATCAACATGGTACTGACATGAAAACAGGATTATAGACCAATGGAACGGAATCAAGGACCCAGGCTTTGGGTCAAGTAACTACAGCTACTTGATATTTGACAAAGGCCCTAACAATGTAGATTGGAAAAAAGACAGCATCTTTAACAAATCGTGCTGGACAAACTGGATAACCATATGTAGGAAAATGAAACTCAATCCACACATCTTGCTATGCACAAAAATCAAGTCAAAGCGGATCAAAAAACCTCAAAATAAGACTGGAATCTCTGCTACTACTGGAAGGAAAAAATAGAAGGAACTTTTCATGATGTAGGAGTGGGAAAGACTTCTGGAACAAAACCCTAGTAGCTCAGGAAAGTAAACAATCACTCATCCACTGGGATCTCATGGAACTGAAAATTATTTTTCACAGACAAACTTAAAATAAGCTCCTACCAAACCAGATATCCAGAGACACAAGTCCTCTTCACTTTAGTAGACCTACAATGAACCCAACATGGCTCAGGGAAATTCACAGAAGAGGGGCCAAAAAGATTGTTACAGCCAAAAGTTGGGACGTTATAGACAGAGACATTGCCTCTTCGCCATAAGTGATGGCTACCCCCACAATGCACGACCCACATTCCCCAACGATGAGGGTCCCTTCAGAGAGGGAGGACAGGGAGGAGGCTAATGATGGTATCAATATAACTGTATGCACAGCCGGGGATGGTGGCGCACGCCTTTAATCCCAGCACTTGGGAAGCACAGGTAGAAGCCCAGAGTTTGAGGCCACCCTGAGACTACATAGTGAATTTCAGGATAACCTGAGCTAGAGTGAGACACCACCTTGAAAAACAAAACAAAACAAAACAAAACAAAAAAAGACAAGAAAAACAGAAAACAAACAAACAAACAAAAAAACAACTCAGAGATAAAAGATCAAACAGATGACCCAACAATGATTAATGTCTGTAAATTCTAACAGAGTCTGTACTTTAAGGAAAATGTGAGCAGCAATACAATGAGTAATAGATGAATCTACTATTATAACTGGAGGATTTCAAATACCTTTCTATCAGCAATTGACATCCAAGAGGCAGAAAATCAATAAGGACATAGCTGGACTGACCAGCACATCTAATCACTAGCTTTTAGTTGACATCTATATAATACTTCATGCAACAACGATAGGTTAAATATTTTTTTCAGACTTGTTGAAACATTTGCCAAAACTGAACATATTCTGGTTCATAAAGCAGTGTCAAAGCAATGAAAGGCAAAGAAAGAGCTGCAGGCTATGAGAGAGTAAGAAGTGAGGAAGTACAATGTATTACTTCCAATATGATTCCTGAACAATGTGCATAAATGGAAAATCAAGTGAGATTTTACTTAATGTAGAGTTAAGTTAATGATATTGTACATACAATCAGCGAGAATCAAGCTCCAGCCAGCAGCCACTGGGAAGTGCTTTTTCCCAGCCCCATCTGAGCCAATGAGAACAGACAAAACTACTGGAAGGGATGCATACACTCACAATGGCTAGGCAAAAATGAAAAACCTGAAGAAGATAACGGACCAGCTGAGAAGCTCCAGAATGACTTCAGACAGCTTTCCACAAACTGCTCTGCCCCATACACCAGCACTGGAACCACTGGTGATTTCAGGATGCCAAAGGATCCCAGCCATTCCTCTCCCACACTGCATCCAACAGAGCTGTCTGAATAGCGTGCCATTCTTACTCTCTGAGTGGAGCCCATACTGCACCAAACGGGGAAAGAGCTTCACCTTCAACACAGGACAGATACAGATTCACCCCCAAATGAAAGTGTGCTGTTTTATATTGGGACAATACATATTCCCAAGCGGAATATATAGGTTTGCTCTGAAAGTGCTAATTGTGCCTTCCGTATCAGGGTAGATTGCTGAAAAATATCCCAGGCTGAGAAAGAATTTAAAACCTAGTCCACTAAGGTAAAAATACTGATTTATTAAATCTGGTGTACATTTGTCTACTTTGCCAATAAACATTGAAAAACATGTTTCACATCCGTAGCTACCAGAGAAAAGCAAATTAAAACTACATTGAGGGCTGGAGGGATTGCTTCATTGTTAAGGTGTTTGTCTGTGAAGCCTAAGGACCCAGGTCTGATTCTCCAGTACCTACATAAGCCAAATGCACAAGGTGGCACATGTGTCTGGAATTTATTTGCAGTGCCTAAAGACCCTGGTGTACCCATTCTCTCCCTCTCCCTCTTTCTCTCTCTCTCCATATATATATGTGTGTATATATATCCCTCCCTCTCTCTCTCCCTCTCTCTTTCAATCTCTTTCAAGTAAATAGTAAATAGTAAATAAATAAATAAATAAATAAATAAATGACATTGCTTTCTCAGCTCAGCACTCTTGGGTGGGCTGGCACCTCTTGAGTCAGGATCTGAGACCACCAACCAGTCAAGTCTCTTTCTTACACACCTAAGTCTGATTCAAGGCTCATCCTAAATAGATGTCTCACCCACATTAATGTGCCTGGTGTGTGTGTGTGTGTGTGTGTGTGTGTGTGTGTGTGTGTATAACTCTCTCTTTCTCCTGGTGCCTGGATCTCCTGGTCCTAGCTTTGGTAAGCTCTTGCATTTCCAACCAGGCTGGGAAGGATGGAGAAATTCTTGTCAGGTACTTTCCTAGCTTTTTTTTTTGGGGGGGGGGCAGGTATTTTCTCACTTTGCTACATGTATGATCTCTCTTTAATCCAAGAGTCCTTTACTACCCAATCTTAGCTTTTTCTGACCTCTACTGTGAAGGGCTTGCACTCACATGCCTTGCTTCTTGTTTGTGTGTGTGTGTTTCTTCTGAATCTTTTGGCCTGGACTCTCATTTCACTTACTGTGTGTGTGTGTGTCCTCTCCAAAGGCTTCTTCCCTGGAGATTTCACTATGTGAGGGTGATTCTCTTTCCATTTCCTTCTGGCTTGATGGCTTGAGTTTTTCAGCTAACCTTTCCCCGAGATCCCAATTCTCCTTAAGATAAACCTCATAATTCATAGTTTACCCTTCTTGGAATCTGTTTTCTTTTGCTTTTTACAATTTTTTACTAAATGTTTAAAGACCCAAAAGTTGGGCTCATAGTTCTGTAATCTCCCTTGACCAAAAAATGATTCATTACAGTAATGAAAAATATATTATAGTAATTAAAGCAATTAAAGTATTAACCATAAGTAGAAACTTAGTGCAATGGGGATGTATGTGAACTCTGCATTTGAAAAGAATTTGCATTTGCTATTACTGGTAGTTTAACTTGGTTGATGTTTTTCAGACCTTTTTAAAGTGTGATTAATTTTCTTATTGCTATTTTCTGAGAAGTTATCTCAAGAAGATTTGTCTAGTTCTCTCTTTTCTTTCTTTTCAACTGTAAACATTACTGTATGAAAATACAGTGATGACTGTGGTCCTGTTCATTATTATCCTTTATCTCCTCTCCTCATCCCCAAGAGATCTTTCCTCCATTTTGCTGTCATCTTGCTTGTGTTTCCCTATAACCTCAATGTCAAAATGTTTATGGGATTCATAAGTCTTGGTTTTGTGGGAGTATCAGTAACCAATTTGGGGTTTTATTACATGTAATTTGAAGCCATCTTTTTAAGTCCATTAACTGTTAACTATGTATTCTCCTTGGAAATGTAATACTGCATTCTTAAATAAGATACTTGGCTATTAGTTCTTAATCTGTTCTGATATAAATACAACATCCACAGCTTACTTTTGACTAACACTTTTGTCTCTTCTTTGGTTTTAAATAGACATTTAAATATTGAGATCAGATTCTAATACAGAGTAGATAGTTGGGTGCACTTTCATAATCTAACAATCACTACTCACAGTGTTTATACCTAGTACAATTGTTCTATCAAACTGCTGGTCAGTTTCCAATTGTTGTTACCACCTTCTTTTCCAACTTTTTTGATGGACGCATGCATTTTAATTATTTATTTTGTTTACACTATTAGCTTCTTAATTGTGGCACTTTTTCAGTTTTTTGTTTTATAATTTATTTTCAAATATCATACATCATTGTCTATATCTTATGGATATTGCTTCAGTGTGTTAATATTCTAAATTGTCTCTACAAAACTTTGTGTTCTCTAACACATTCTTACACTTACATATGAGAAATTTTATAATTAACTTTAATTGATTTGTTTCCTTTAAGCAACTGTCACTTTGAATCATTAAAATAAGGTTAAATCCCTTTTATAACTATTTGGCTGTTGACCATTTGGGGGACAATTTATTCTTTCTATGGACAGAAGTCTCTCTCTGCTTATAATTTCATTGTAACTGTTTGCCAATCTTTTTGGTAGTAACTTGATAACTTTAGGCAAATAATTTTTTTGTATATTTTATTTTTATGTATTTATTTGAGAGAAAGAGGAAGAGAGAAAGCACCAGGCCTTTCAGCCACTGGAAAAAAAAAAAAAACAAAAAACAAAACACCAGATGCATGCACCACCTTATACATCTGGGTTACGTGGGTCCTGGGGAATCTAACTGTAGTCATTTGGCTTTGCAGGCAAGTGCCTTAAATACTCATCAACCCACAAGAAACTTAATTGTGCTTGAGAAAGTTTATTAAACTCTGTATAGTTTATTTATTTATTTATTTTAATTTTACATTCATGTTGGTTCCTCTGGTAGCCTCCTTCCTGACCTCCCCCCTCTGAAGGGACCCTCCTTATTGGGGAATGTGGGTCGTGCATTATGGGGGTAGCCAGCAGTTATGGGGGGACAAGAAAAGTCTCTTCATAATGACCCAACTTGCAACTCTAACACTCTTTCCGCCCCTTCTTCCACGAATTTCCCTGAGCCACGTTGGGTTCACTTTAGTTCTATTTCAGTGATGAGGTCTTGGGAGCCTCTGTGTCTCTGAATATCTGGCTTAGTAGGAGTTGAATGTTCTCTGTGTTTATCTACTTCAGTCTTGTTCTGGTATTGTGTTCACCAAGAAGGCTGCACTCTTCTCCGTTTCTCTCTATGTTTTCAGCTGGGGCCCTGGTGAGGTGCAGTTTTAAAATATTTTTATTTGAAATAAAATTAGAATTTAGACTAATTTTCATAGTACCCCAAAATGTATACATTATCTCTGGCTCAAAGGTTTTCTGTTCAGAAATTTCTGTCACTTATATTCTGTACACAATAGTTAATGTGCTTTCGGCCTCTACCTGGCTTTATAGCAGCATTCCTTTCACATTTCATGTCCAGCTACCTGGTATGGTACTGTGTACAAGTTGTGTGTTTGACATATATCTTTATTTGTCTTTACTTGATGAATCAGTAACTTACATTCTTTCATTTTGAATTTTGAATTTTTTTGTAAGTTCAACTATTTTTAAATTCTGTAATTCTATTTTCATGTTTCCTAAATAATTTAGTTATTGAAGATTTTTAAAATATTATTTATTTAGAAAGAGAGAAAAACAGGGAGGGAGGGAGAGAGAGAACGAGAGAATGGATGCACTAGGGCCTCCAGCTGCTGCAAGTGAACTCCAGACACACATGCCACCTTGTGCATATGGCTTTATGCAGGTCCTGGAGAACCAAACCTGAGCCCTTTGGCTTTGCAGGCAAGCACCTTAAACACTAAGCCATCGCTCCAGCCCTCATTTAAGGTATTTTACCAGATATTTTTGTAATGTTTCTGATTAAATTTGAGTGATTTGTGTTGCATTTCACTAATTCCTTCTTCAACTCTGTTGTAGTCTATGTACCTGACTGTGAAAGACTTCATTATTGCTCTGGATTTTTTTGCAAGAATTCCCTCATTTTTTTCAACAGTTTGAAGCTCTTCCAAATATTTTATGTGTTTATTTTTATTATTAACCATGTAATCCTTATTTCTTACAATTTACTTGTATTCATTTGTAATCTCTAAAAAATACCAATATCTTAGTCTAATTCTCCAAGATACTTCACTTATTGTGCTTTCCTTTTCCCTGTAGATCATTTGAAAATTTTAACTATTTACCAGATATATTGTATAGGGCAATAGACATTGAGGTAAACTCTGCTCATATCTGAGGTTGGCAGTCTCTTTACAAGCAATTAGGAAAGTAATGTGAACCTACTTAGCCAGAAGTTGGCCAAAACTTTGGTTTTGCCTGCTGTCATTTTTCTTTCCTTGTATCAAATGTGTATTTTCCTTGTGTTTGGCTCTACCATCAAATTTCAACATTTTCTATGGGCCTGCATCACAGGAAATCTGTCCCCATGCTTCTACAGTGTCCATTCCTTGGTGCTTCCTAGGCTACTGGTAGGTGTGAGTGTGGTTATAACAAGTAAAATTACACTACCTACACAAGCCCATCATACTAGGAGAAAAAGATGATGACATCAAATAAAAGAGAGACTGATTGAGAGGGGGAAAGGGTATGATGGAGAGTGAATTGCAAAGGGGAAAGAAGGGGGGAGGGAATTACCATGTTTTTTTTTCTATAATTATGGAAGTTATCATTAAAAATATTTTCCAAAAAGAAAAAGAAACTTAAAAAAGAAATACATAGAAAAACAATTACATAAAGATCTCATTTACTTATGAAAACTAAGAAAATGATATCATACAAGTAGAAAGTGTCTTTGTGATTATATTAAGTTATAGCACAAAGAAAGAAGTGAACACCAATGTTCTGTTGTACAGTATAGTGAATACATCCAACAATATTGTATCGTGTTTTAAAAGAGCTAGAAGAGATTTTGAATGTTCTTACAGCAAAGAAATCATAAATGTTTGAAGTACTATGTTAAACACTAAACACTCTGATTAGATTATTATACAATCCATACTGGTATTGAAATAATAATTATATAAAATTACTATACTATATATATTATAAGTCATTTCATAAAATATAAAATTAAGTTTTGAAATACAAATTATGCAACAAAGTTTATATGAATTAAAATATAGGTTACTAAAAAAAAAGAAAAGAAAGAAAACCCGACCCGGATTCTCAGAGAAACATGAGCTCTTTCTTCTTCAATGACACTTCCTGTTACCATGTCACATGTTACTGACTTAGAACTCAGTTTTCCTCAGACTATCTTTAATAACAGTTTCTATATGGAAATGGTGGGAGGCACTGAGGAGACTCAAAACTCATCATAGTAGAAAAAAGTCTCTTAAGAACTCAATACTAACAGAGATCTCTGTCAAAGTCCAACCAGGCTGAGGGAACTTTCTAGAAGAGGAGTAAAAATAATGTCAGAGCCACAAGGTAGGAGGGAGTACTTTGGGGCACTGTTCTCCTAAAGTGAACCAACTGGTGAATTCATGACCTCAGAGTTGTTTCTGGTATCCTCACAAGATCTGTACTATTTTCAGTCAGTGAACATTTTGACATGGAGGAGGAAGGAGGTCAAAAGGAATTAGACAACAAAACAGAAGAAGTACTGGCTAGAAAGAAGAGGATCTTCCAAAGAATTAATACAGGAGAGAGAGAGAGAACAAAGACAATGATGGGACTAGAGAGATGGCTCAGCTATTAAAGGCACTTGCTTACAAAGCCTGACAGCCTGGGCTTAATTCCTCAGTGTCCACATAAAGGCAGATTCACAAGGTGGCCTATGTGTCTGGGGTTTGTCTGTAGTGGCAGGATGCCCATGTGTGCCCATAACCTCTCTCTCTTTCTCCCTCTCTTCCTCTCTCTCTCTTTTTTCTCTCACACATAAATAGATGAATATATTTTAAAAAAGAATGATGGGTCATAAATATGACCAAATTATAGTATTATAGTATATGCATATATTTATGTTCTTTTTTTAATATATATATATATATTTATTTATTTATTTTTATTATTCTGATTTTACATTCATAGTATTGGTTCCATTGTCCTCCTCCCCGTCCTCCCACTTTCAATGGGGAATGTGGATCGTGCATTGTGAGTTTGCTCAAGAGTTCTGGTGGATAGGCCCCAGTCTCTGTGCATAATGCCCCAACTTGTGACTCTAACAATCTTTCCGCCCCCTCTTCCGCGAGTTTCCCTGAGCCACATTAGGGTCATTTTTGTTCTGCTTCCTTGATGAGGTTTTGGGAGCCTGTGTGTCTCTGGATATCTGGCTTAGTTGGAGTTGGATGTTCTCTGTGTTTATCTCCTTCAGCCTTTTTCTGGTGTTGTGATTGCCTTGAGCGCTGTATTCTTGCCCTTCCCCTGCGTTGTTCTATGGTTTCAGCTGGTGAGGTGTGGTTAGCTGATCCTCCCTTCAGGTTCGTTGTCCACCTGAAAAGAGATAAGCAAATTCTCCAACGGAGAGAGAAGTTAGTACTAGATAGAAGGGATAACCATATATGTTTTGGAGGGAACTTTATATGCATTGGCTC
>PVKW010005611.1:0-74521 GCA_004027895.1 Orientallactaga bullata
CCATATTTTGAGAAGATTGCCTCCACATCAGACTTCTTGACAAGAGTGTTGAGATGCCCAAAGAATACATGGGAATTCACAGAGCGAGGATCTGTCTTGTTGGTAACATTGCTAGTAATTTCCTGACACACAGATCCTAAAAAAGCTCATATAGTATTCAGAAGTTTTGGTATGTTAACAGGATGATTGGTGTCTGGGTGTCTTGTTAGCCTCAGGATATAAACTAGTTGCCATGAGATGAGACTACCCATGACCCCAAGAGAGGGAAGGAGCTATAGCTGAGTTCATCACCAATGGTCAATGATTTAATCAATGATCTGTGTATAATAAAGCCTCTATAAAAAGATGGGATTCGGAGTGTCCATGTTGCTGCAGAAGAATGTACCTAGAGGGTGGTGTATCCAGAACCGGCAAGGAGGATCCATAGTGTTTCCACATATTGCCTTGTGCCTTTTCCATCTGTTTGTATATCTGCCTCCTTTGTAACATTCATAAATTTGCAACTGGCTATCCTGAATTTGGTGAGCTATCTAAATAATGTAACCCTAAGAAGGCCCTGTGGGAACTTCTGATTTGTAGCTGATTGAACCTAAACTATCAGAGGTTTAGTATTGAGATTGACAACTGAAGGGGGAGGGCAGTCTTATATGCCTGAACTTTAACCCTGCAGGATTGGACTTTGACTCCAGCTAGCGTAATAGGCTTGTATCTGAGAACTTACATGGAAGGGAAGTCAGGAGAAATCCACACATTCTGGTTGCATAAGTTTGATCTGTTGGGTGTATGTAGAGAGAAAAAAAATCTTGAGCTTTTTCCTTGACAATTTCATAACTGTTAGGAAAATCTTTAAATTAATAAGTACTTGATAAGTTTAAGCTGGTACACAGTAAAGGCTATTCTTAACAATCTCAAAAAGATACCTAGATACCTCTATAACATAGTGTGTTGTTCTATTTAGTTGTATGTGAAGTTCTATGAGTTGGGAAACTTCTAAAACATACTTGATTCCTTGACCTGAGATTTTATACTGTCTGCTCTGGTCACTATCAGCTGCCCAGGGCCTCATTTCTGGTGACAGCTATATACTCACAAAGAAAACTGCAAGCAGTGTGGACACCTATAAAGGATGCGTATGAAGGAAACATTCTGTGGGCCCAAGGGGATCACAACATACCACTTCAAGGCAGAAAATTTGTTTACAACACTAAATGATTTATACATAATGTCACTATGGTAATGTTTTTTACTGCAAATTTATCCTTTAGAAATAAGGATAATGTGAGGTCCAAGTGTGAAAAAGATGTGGTCATCACACATTTGATGGTTTACATAATTTTTATGTTGCAAACATTTTAATCTGAATTGGTCCATATTTTGTTGTGTACACACACATACATGCATACATAATTTCTGTAATATCTAATATCTAATAATATCTAATTTATAATGTTGATATATTCTTTGCATATGTTTGTTTGTGTGAGTTTGGGCATATGGGCCTCAGCACATGTGTGGAGGTGAGAGGACAACATTCAGGTGTTTGTTCTCACCTTCCACTTCATTTGAGGCAGAGGCCTTAATTCTCATTGTTGGTCCCAGCATCTGCCAGTATAGCAGGTTCAGGAACTGAGAAATACTCCTGTTTTGCCATCACTATTCTGGGAATACAAAAGTATGTCATAGCGTCCAGGCTTGAGGTAGAGTTTGGGGATCTAAACTTGGGTCCTCAGGCTTTAGCAGCAAGCACGTTATCCACTAGCATATCACTCCAGCCTTTATTACTGATATGTTTTTCACATTCAACATTGTGTTAAGAATCAAGTGGATTTGGGATGGTTGAGTGGGTAATGCTCATGGTGTACAAGCATGAGAACCTGACTTCATTCCTTCGATAGCCCATGTAAAAATAACAGATACGGTGGCTCATGCCTCGAATCTTGGAGCTGGAGAAGAGGAGTCAGGAGGATCCGTTGAGTTTACTGACTGGCTAGTCTAGCTGAATCTGTGAGCTCTAGGTTTGTAGCAGTCACCTTCTTGTTGTACGGACAAGACACATGACCAGAACAGCTTATGAAAGGGCTTATTTCAGCTAACAATTTTTAGGATAAATTTCATCATTGTGCGGATAGGATGGCAAAAACAGACAGCAGGGTGTCACATCATGTCACATGTACTTGGAGAAATCAGCAAAACTGAGACAGCTAAATAGCAATGGGAAACAGGGCAGAAGTATAAATTCTCAACATACCCTCAGTGACATGTCTGTTCCAGCAAGGTCTCAACTCTCAATGCTCCATCAGCTGGGGAGTAAGTATGAGGTTTAGTCACAAACACATGGGGGACCTTTGCATTCAAATTACCACAAGGTTAATTGAGATACCCTGTTTCAAAAAAATAATGTGTCATATGACATAGGACGACACCCATGGCTACCGCCTGCCTTTAGCCTCTGTGCACATGTACACACACATGCTTGAGCATATGCATAGATATGCTTATCTGCACACATATGAAAATACATGCACACATGCATGTACACTACACACACATTTATATCAAATAAAAATCCAGCAGACCGCTAAAGATGTTACACAATAGAAATGGTATTCTAGCTAAGTTAAGAAATCTGATTGTACATGTCTAGAATTTGGGTAACAGTCTATGGAAGAAAGCCTTTGCAATCATCCAAAGATTGATGTCCAAAAGCCCTATAAAGAAAAACACATTAACAGCAGAAAAGCATTAAAATGTATTTTATGTAAATTTCATGTGAAACAAGTGTTAGAAATGAAGACCAAAAAAAGAAGAACTAGGGCAAACCGTGTTTTGAAAGGACATTCTACGGATGTCTGAAAAAGGAAGCAGAGGTAGAAGGATCACTGTGATTTCAAGTTCAGCCAGAGACTACATAGTGAATTCCAGTTCAGTCTGGGCTAGAGTGAGACCCTACCTTGAAAACCAAAAAACAAAGAACAAAACCCAAATTTAATCTAATGGTGATAAACTGGGGGTGCAGAGGATTTAGCAGGGCATTTGTGTTCAGATTCTTCTTGGTGAACCTTGGTGACATTATTTTCCTCTGGGCTAATGTGAAGGCCTTATTACCTATTACCTTATTAGTTAAAAAAAAAATGTCAATAAGGTTTTATGACCTGCTTAAGGAATAAGAGGCAAGAGCATTTTCTTTCTAGCATTCTCACCTGCCTTGGTTGTTTTCTCAAATGCCAAGAGGCTATATTTGGCACTCGTGTTCTGAGCACCATCACTAGCTTATGCCAAGGGAGATTATCTATATATAAGTAATCAGAGCTGAGAGCTCAGAATAAGGGAGGCTTTAAATGTGCCCTGACTTCTGCTAGGAATTTTCATTTATCCTGTCCAGCTGAAAGAGAATCACTAGTTCTCAACACTCTACTTAAACATGAACATCCTTCTCTATACACGTGTACATATATATGAATATATATTGCTATCCATGGTGTGTAAGTGATACATATCATGTTTTTCTTTAAAAACAGAAGGACTATTAACACAGACATATTATGGACTGGAATGACATATGAACAGCCAGTACATTAGGAAGAATGACCTGTTTTTCTTCCTAAAAGAATAGAGATGTGTTGCTGCCATTTTTTTGTACTTCCTGAACTCTGAAACAATTCTAAAACAAATCCTCAAAATCAGTATGTATTTACAGTGTTGTTGACTATTTTGATAGTACATTGAAGAATGAAATAGCGACTAAACAGCATAAAGGGGACAACAGAAATAATATTTTACAACTTGCTGAATTGAGCTAGATACACAATGATTTCCAGGATTGATTTCCTGCCTAATTTTCAAGCAAATAGCCATCAATCTACAAACGTGCATATGAGTGTGAGGAATGCAAACATATCATTCTTACTGGGAAATTTCTTTACCCATTTTGAAAAGAAGCTTAGCGCTTTAAAGACACATGCCTTTAAACCCAGAACTCAAGAGGCAGAGGTAGGAAGAGCACCATAAGTTAGAGGCCATCCTGAGACTACACAGTGAATTCCAGGTCAGCCTGGGTTAGAGCAAGACCCAACCTTGAAAAACCAAATAAATTAATAATAATAATAATAATAATAATAAAGACATGTACAAAGTTATCTTTGTTATATGATTTTTGATCACAAAAAAATGGAAATTTGGGGAAATGGGTCATTTGGTAAAGTGCTTGCCTTGCAAAGCATAAGGGTCTGAGTTGGATCTCCAGAAGCCATGTAAAAACGACCAGGTATGGTGACACATGCTTGCAATCCCAGTGCTGGGAGACAGAAACAGAAGAATTTCTGGAGCTTCTGGCCAGCTAATGTAGTCTAATAGATGAGTTCCTGGTCAGTCAGAGTTCCTTTCTTTAAAAATAAATAAGTTGTAGACCATATTCTTGAGCATGATATGCAAGGCTGTTCTCTTTCCTCCACATGCACAGATACACACATGAGAGCACCCAAGCATGTGTGTGTGCACATGTGCACTCACATGCATACACACACACACTATTAAATAATGTGATATGAATTGTTTTCCTACTCCTGGAAGTATTCCTTTCTATCAGAGAACAGTGATAGGTTATTATTCCTTACCTTAGAAATTAATCTAAATGGGGCTGGAGAGATGGCTTATTGGCTAAAGCTATTTGTTTGCAAAGCCTGTATGCCTGGGCTCAATTCACCAGTATCTATGTAAAGCCAGATGCATAAAGTGGCACATGTATCTGAAGTTTGTTTGTACTGGCAAGATGCCCTGGTGTGGCCATTCTTTCTTTATTCATTCTCATTCTCTCTCTTCTTAGAAATAAATGAAAATATTTTAAAAAGAATGAATACAAATGGCCCTATCAATAATATGGACATTTCTCAGGAAAGTTGCCTATTCCAGGGACTTTAAGAAAATAGTACTTAGTTTAGCTAAATATGCAAATTGGCATAGTGGTCACTAGGTCATTTTGCATTCTCACTACATGAGAGTGTTGTCCTTTGCACTGATCCCTTTAGGCATTACCCACTCTCATCTCTTGTCAGGCTGCAACAAACTCTGTTTCTCTTTCACACTATGCTATGTGTGTCTCTGAATTCATTCGATGGAGAACACAAAGACTTGGGATCAGAGAGAAGTCAGTCAGTTCATGGCAACAATTACAAATACATGGTAGCAGAAATGAATACTGACAATTAGTTCTAATCAAAAAGCTCAGTGAATGAAAGAAAAGACAGGCTTGAGTCTTATAGAAAGACTAGTTGAAATCCTGGCTATCTCACTCTCTCTTTTTTGTTGCAATTTGTACATGTATAAAATGGAGACCATATTCTTATTGCCATTAGGCTAATGCAAAATGGTTGCAGGAACTTCTATTCATGCTTGAAGTGAAATACTATTCCTCCTGTGTGTCTTTATAAGGAACCCACTTATCAGAATGGATAACTTCTCACACTGAAGGCAGTATGAAAACCATCACCCCAATTTCTCTTATGATAGTTGAGATATGAACGCATGTACTTCCTTTATGATTTACTTAGTCCTCTACATTAGTCACAGCTTTTCAGAGGACAAGAGAGAGAGAGAAAGAGAGAGAGAGAGAGAGAGAGAGAGAGGGAGACTATAAGCAATGGGTTGGTATAATTGTTAAAACTAATGAGTCATGAGATCTGTACAGCAACTGAGTATGTTAGAGGTCTTGGGGGGGGTAGTAAATGCTATAATTTTCATCTGAGTTCAAAGGCCTTTGTAACAGGTGTGAATATTGTGTGGTTCCCATTCAAAGGCCAATATTACTGAAACACAAGAAGGCCAATGCTATAGTTGGAGTCCAATGGTAGTGAAAATCCAATGCCCCAATTTGAGGACAATAAAGCCACTGGAATTTTATTTTTTAGAAGATCCTCTTTTTTGTTTGATTCAGGCCTTCATCTGTATGCTGTCCAGAAACATGAAGATGGTTGCTCTGTTTTATGTAGTCTACTTGTTTGAATGCAACTCACATCTCAAAACACCTCACCCAGAAACACCCAGAATAATGGATGATCAATATGTGGACAACTCGTGGGCCAGTCTAATTGACACATAATGTACTGATTATAGCCCCTAAAATAAAACAAATGGTCCTCACATTATCTATCAAATAAAAAACTTCCCCCAGTTATCTATAATACTACTCAATGATATTCATGTATATTCAAGTACTTCCATGATATTATACACAGAATGAAATATGTGTAAGCAGATATATTTTTAAATTACCTAAAATATACAAATAAAAGTTCTTTCCTGAGTACAGTGGTATATGCCCATTGCGTTAGCTACTCTACAAGCAGTCACTTAATTCATACCCAGGAAATTTAAACTAGTCTGAATATAACAAGAGATGCCCTATCTGATAAAATTAATGTCCTATGTTCTTTATTTTTAAATGGATGTTTTTCCTATAATTTAGTATTATGCCAGTTCCTGATGAGTCTTATAGAGATGCCTAAATATAGAGAAAACACTGAGGATTTCTCATGGAAAACATTCACTTGCAGGGATGGGGTTGAGGTGAAAATATGTCTTCCCAAGGATAGAGATGTTGGAATTCCAAGGACTGGAGAGATAGCTCTGTCATCAAAGTGCTTATCTTGCACAAATGAGGACCAGAGTTTTATCACTAGAACACATATAAAATGTCAGGCAGAGTGGCATGCACTTGAAATTCCAGAGCTGGTGAGGTACAGGCAGGAGTATTCCTGGGGCTCACTAGCCAGCCGGTCATTAGTAATTGGCAATTTCCAGGCCAATGAGAGAGCTTAGCTCAAGAAAATTTATGGGGTTACTGAGGAAATATATCCAAGGTTGTCCTCTGGCCTCCATATACACATGCTCATGTACACACATGTAAACACACTCACCATGTGTGTTTGCACACCTACAATGCATACATATGCATTTACAATTAGGTTTATGTTCTAAAAGCCACAGAAATTTACAAATTTCAAAGTACTCAAGTGAGATAATAAAAAAAATAGACATTTTAAATTACTGTGTACCTCAAAGAGCTTGTACTATAAGGGTTATGTTTATTAAACTTTACTATCTGCAAAATGAAAACAGAAATTTCAAAAATAGTTATTACTATGAAATACCATTATCTATATTATAAAATGACATAATTGGTCAATTGGTTAGCTTTTCATATCCACAGGATCCAAACCCATAGGTTCAACTAAGCACAAATTTAAAATATGCGAAAAATAAATGCATCAGTCCTGAACATAGACAGACTTTTTCTGGCCCTTAGCTAATAAATATTATATAATATTATTTATATATTAGTCTGTTATATTCTCTATTACAGTAATCTAGGCATGATTGAAAATATACATGGTGCTTATATATTTCTATGTAAGTAGCTTATATAGAAACATTACACATTTCAAATAAAGGATTTGAGCATCCGTGAATTTTGTTATTTGTGAATCCTGTTATCACTTCCCCACAAATGTCAATGTAAGACCATAAATTAGCATTTGACATTTGTCAACCACCCAAATAATGAGAAGGCTGGTGTGCTCTAATGTGCACAAATGTCTTTAATATCTGGTATCAACATAAACAGCTGGATTCTCTTATTTGCTTCTATAATCAATTCTACACATGTTTTAGGAAACTGCAGATCCCACTTGTGGAAGACTAGAAGTCATAATGGTAGCCACCTTTTTACTATAAAATCAGTTTGATCTGAGAGACCTGAAGAAAGCTCTGACTACTCATGGATGTCCTGAAGGAGGCCTTGAGAGTACACTAAGAATATGTCTTCATGATAGCATGTAACACCTCACTCAGTACAGGAAATGTAAAAACATAGGTGAGGGATTTTCATTAAAAAATTTAACATTATGTTCTCTTCAAAAGGACACTAAGAAAAGTGTGTCTACTTTAGGGAAATCATTCTATAAGACTCTGTAAGACAGCAGACAAGGGCTAGATTGAGATGGTGGTGGTTTGAATGTAAAATGTGTTCCATAACCTCGTGTGTTGGTTTGTAAGCCTCATACTTAATGCCCAGATGGTGGAGTCTGTGGAAGGCGGAACCTTGATGGAGGAGGTATGTCAGTGGAGTAGGCCATGAGGTTTAGTTGTCCTGCCCTATGGGGTGTTCATAGTGACCTTGCTTTTTTTACTTCCTTCTTGCTGATATGTAAATGTGAGCTAGCTTCCCTTTAGGTCCCATGCTTTCTCCTCCTACCCACAACAATGCAGCTTCCCATCAAAACTATCAGCCAAAATAAATCATTTCCTCCCATAAACTGTGAGTGGCACAGTGTTTTGCCCCAGCAATGAGAAGGTAACTGTAATAGAATGAAATGGTGTAAGCAGACTCTTTGCATCACATCAAAAGAGCCAGGCAGGACCCAAGCAGATCTAAGCTTCTTTTTTTTTTTTTCCCTGACTTGAATCCATGACCATGGGGAAAGGTGCCTCTACAGCTTTGGGGGGTTTTATTCAAGATGCTCAGCATCAGCCTCCCTGTGTCATGACTACAGACTGAGGGCAGCAGAGTTACAATTTACAGAAAATGGCCCAGTGAAGCCATGGGTGGAGCCTTTGTACGTCTCAGTTATAGAAATCCAAATTGAGATTCGATTCTGCATGTCCTGAACATAACCACTTAAAACATATTTTTTTGAGTTTCAAGTCATATTTTAAGTTATTTTATAATGCTTTTGGATAATGGAGCAATGGTACAACTCTAATAAAGTTCACACTATACTGGACACATGTCTAGGTCTTACACAAAAACCAGCATGGAGGTATGTAGCTCACAAGAAGCGATGCCCTAAAATGATGCCAAAAACATATTATCTAGGTACATGCTCCATCATTTCTCTTTGTGCTGCTCTAAAAACACAAGCTCCTTGGAGCTAAATCAGCACCTTATGCCTGAGATTATGGTCTTCAGGATTGCAATGTGAGACCTTTACTGCCTGAGATATGGTCCTAGTCCCATAATTTAGAATCCAAAAATGGTTTTTGGTTCCTGGTATAATTGCAAAATAAATGCATGACTGCTTCAACTGAGAAACTCCTAGCAATGGGAGAAACAGAAATGTAATAATTTGTGTATATAAATTAAAAAGAAAAACTGGACGCAAGACAGAATTTTAAAGAACCAATGTCTGTTCTCTCATTTATAATCTTCCATAAATTTTCACACAAGTCTACCAAAAAACATTCTCCCTGATATCCTAATTTCCAGTGTTTTCCCTTTCCTACCTGGCCTTTTCTCCTTATGCCATTACAGTCTGTGCTCTGCTGATAGATTAATAAGCTTGATTTTGCTACCTTGGCCAGTTTTCCTATAGGAGACCTCGTCCTGTAATAATCATACTTTCAGTGGTACATGTCTATAAAATTAAAAATAAAGAGATTGACTCCTCAAGTGTGTACTTGTTGTTATTGACAGGCACATCAGATGCATCCGTCCAGGGACCAGACAGCTCTTACAGGAAAATACCTATACTCGTCAATCTGACGCTGTGCTGTTGAGATGGCAACATGGGGCTGTGTGGCAGCTGCCAGGCATGAGCCAAGAATGCTTAAGGAAATGGGTTTTAGCAATCCATTGTTATTCCAGTACCCTGAATTCCACTAATATGAGATTACACATATTTCTCTTGCAAAGCTCTGATCTATTTCAGAAGTTAAATAACTATAGATACTTGCTTAATAAAAAAGGCAGATACCATGAACAGATAATTTTTATATGATTAGATTTTCTTTCTTTCTTTTCTTCTTTCTTTCTTTCTTTTTGTTTGCTTTTTTTTTTTGAGGTAAGGTCTCACTCTAGCCCAGGCTGACCTGGAATTCACTATATATTCTCAGGCTGACCTTGAACTCATGGCCATCCTCCTACCTCTGACTCCTCAGTGCTTGGATTAAAGGCATATGCCACCACTCCTGATGATTTTCAATATTTTAAGATATATTTTAAAAATATTTTATTTATTTTTTTTACAGAGAGAATAAATGGGCACATCAGGGCCTCTAATCACTGCAAGCAAACTCTGGACATATGTGCCACCTTGCGCAGATTGCTTTGCATGGATAGTGGGGAATTAAACCCAGGTCCTTAGGCTTTGCAGGGAAATACCTTAAACACTGAGCAGTTTCTACAGACCAAGATATATTTTTGGAGATACTGTTTTATATATTATGCTATAGCTGAGAGATTTATACTAAAGCTGAGACTGGACCCAAACATTTAAACTTCTGCAGTTCTGGGGTTATAGCCACAAATCATCATGCATGGCTTGGGGTCTATATTTTGGTTTATTAACATTTTTAAGAAAAATAAATTATGGAGAGGTAATATAACAGCTAACATTTTAATAACTAATGTATAATTCAGTGGCACTATGTACATTCAAAAGATCATGCCACCATCATGATGATGCCTCAGCTGTGTTTTGCCCTCTCCAGTTTTCTGTTTTCTACTAGATTGTACTTTTTCTTTTCATGTTGAATTTAGATAATCAAAATGACAACATAAGCAACAGTTTATATTCTTATTTATCTTTTTTTTTTTTTTGAGGCAATCCCGACAGACTGACCTTTTATGTGAGTCAGCGAAAGAGAGAGGAGAGAGAATTGGTATACCAGGTCCTCCTGCCACTCTAGTCCAAGTCCATATGCATGCACCTTGTGCACATGTACAAACTTGCATGCTTGCATCACACGTGTTTGCCTTATGCGGGACCTAGAGGATTGAACATAGGTACTTATGCTTCTCAGGCAAGCACTTAACCGCTAAGCCATCTCATCCAGACTTTTTATTTATCTTTCTATGCCAGGCTGAAAGATTAATTTAGCATAATGCTTTAAGGTCCATTCATGTTGTAGTATATGTCACAATTCCACTACATTTAAGGACAGCTGAATAATTTTCCATATTTTGATTATACATAAATCATGTACATAATGCATATGACACAGTTTTATGTATGTCATATGTATATGCCACCTTTAGTTTATTCATTAATCAACAAGTGGATATTTTGGGGTGTTGTTTTCATCTTCTATATAATATTGTAGCATAGGATTCACATACACAAAAACTGCCATTCTGAGCATTTAACATATGGATTGAAAACATTTTCCTTAACCAAGTCACTGTAGCAATTCACTTGTTTCATATAGGGAATCCTAAGATACTAGGTAAATAAAAACTTCAGATATGATCTATTTTTGTACAGTAAGAGAAGAAACCGGAAGCTAATATGAAGGAGAAATTATAGTTAATAAAACACAACTTAATTGGGCTGGAGAGATTGCGCATCACTTAAGTCACTTGTCTGCAAAGCCTAAGGACCCAGGTTCAATTCAACAAAACCCACCTGAATCCAGATGTACAAAGTGGCATATGCATCTGGAGTTTGTGTGCAGGGCATGGAAGCCCTGGAAGGCACATTCTCTCTCTCTCTCTCTCTCTTTCTCATAAATAAAAATTTAAAAAAAAACACAACTTATTAAAAATTGTAACAACTACCCACTCATTAACAAAATGTTGCAAACTTGCCATCTTATAGCTTTTTCAATGTTTACTAAGTGCTAATCACCATGATAAGCTTATTTTTAACCATCATGACAGTTATGAGGGGGTCTGCTCTTAGTACAATTTAAAACTAAGAATATTGTAATTTAAATCAACTTCAATGGATACTTGGCTATATATGGTAGAGATATGACCAGAACCCACATCTATGGTACTCAGGAGTTAGAGGGTTTTATTTGTTTATATATTCCTTCACTTATTTAATTTTTGGACAACACTATTATGGTAGTTTGAATAGATGTCCTCCAATATACTCAGTGTTTCATTAGTTTTTCCTTTGGATCTGCAGCCACTGGCTGGAGAAGGTGTCACTGGGAAGATCTTCAGGTGTGGTGGTCAATTTGAAATTCCAATCTAAAGATATGCAAAGTATCTGAGCTCCTCCTGGCTTTCTTAAAGTGTGCTGTGGGATTTGGCTTGTGGCTTTTCTCCTTGTGTTTTAGTCCTGTTAGAGCAGGCTAACTTCTTTTGACTAATGTGCTTGGCTAAAGATATAAGACTGAGAGATGTAAGATTTTAAGTTGCAAAACCTCAAGCAAGTTGAAATTACAGTCACTAAGACTGGTTTTGGGTTACTGAATCTGCTATTGTCAAACACATTAGCAATATTAAGGAAGATGGCCCAAGTGCTTTACATTAAAACAATGGAGAGGATGCCTGAGGAAACACTGATAAAATGCAAAACTGTTTTGGAAAGTGTTGATGGAAGAAAGAACCTGCTTTTGGATGTTATGATTTATTTCATCCCTGAATTAAGAATATGGCTATGTCCTGCAAACCTGGTTTTGGAAGCATGAAAAATGCATCGAGTAGGTCAAGACGTGCACATAGTTCCAGGAGCCACTGCTGAGATGCTGAGCATGATGACGCTCATGAATAGGCTGGAAGAACCTTTGGAAGATGGATTGTGGTTTGCATGGAGACTTGAGTATATTTTGGATATACCAGAATTGCTCAAGGGCTACCAGGTAGGCTGTTGGATAAGTATGGAAGTTTTCCCTGACTACTCAGCCCAGCTGGAGGGGCAGAATTGGAAAACCTGGAGACTGTCAGTCACTGATTATATTGGACTTGAACTACAAAAGTTTGATGTTTGCTTGATGGTAGTTAAGTCTGCATTGTTCTAGTCTCTCCTTATTATGCTTTATACCAGTTGAAAATGCTTACTCTGAGCCTTTATTTATATGCTGAAAGCATTTAACTTGTTTGATTTTATAGGACTCATGGCTAAAAGACAATCTTAAATATCAGATGAGACTTGGGACTTTAGAACTATCTTATGTTGGTAAAGACTGTGGAGACCTTTGAAATTGGACTAAGTACAATTTCAAATGTGTGATGGTTTTGAATCTATTGGGGGCTAGGGAAGGAATGTGGTAGTTTGAATGGATGCCCCCCATTATATTCAGTGTTTTATTAGTTTTTAGTTTGGATCTGCAGCCACCTGGTTAGAGGAGGCGTCACTGGGCAGATCTTAAGTTGTGGTGTTCAATCAAAAGATATGCAAAGTGCCTGAGTTCCTGAAGGTGCTGTGGGTTTTGGCTTATGGCTTTTCTCCCTGTGTTTGGTCCTGTAAGAGCAGGCCAACTTCTGCTTTATGGAACTTCCCTTTAATCTATAAGTTTCAATAAAAATCCCTTCTTCCATAACTGTGCCTAGCTGGAAGTTCATCTTAGTGACCTGAAGCTATCTGCTACAACTATCTAGAATTACTCTAAGTCACATTTCATAGCTAGTGCAATGCTTCAGACAAATGCATATTTATGAGGAAAGTTAGAATTAGTGGTGCCTTGTGAATTACAATAGTTCCATTCAGAGCTATAAGATGGACCTTGCACAGAATGCTTTTGATAAGTGTGGGAATGCCAGATAGTTTGGAACCTGAGAATTTAGCTACCCAACATGACTCTATGTGAGTTTATTCATCATTTCTCTTAGACCTCTCCCAGAAGCATTAACTATAGGTTGTTTCTACTTAAATAAAACTATTGTAGGAAATGATAGAATATCCAGATAATGTTTAAGACAGTTATAAGCATATTCCCTGCAGAACAACTGAACACAGGATGTGCTAATTCTATTTCCTCAAAGCAAAAGGATTGATAATAATGTAGAAAGGTCTTATCAAGCAAATATAGTTTCACATATTCCTTTCCCCTAGGTTCTACCATTTATACCTTTAAAAATAGGCAAGCAGTATGCATGGTTTTGAATTCATACTGATGTTTGCTTCAGAATAGTTTATAGCAGCAAAAAGTGACATGGACATCTTAGAACACTAAGAAGGTAGAGGAAAATGGGACAGTGACTGATGTCATTTCAAAAATTAATGTGCTAATAATTAACCATACGGATAAAGTAATATTGCACAGATCAGTTTTATGGCCATATCCATTTGGAGTACCTATCAAATATGAAATAACCCAATATCACTGTGAATTGTAGATATTAAAAAAGAAAAGTTAAATACAATCAAATTGTCAATATAAGTTGTAACAAAAATCATAAATTTGGCTCATAAGCTGTATACATTCAGGATTCTCTATCCTGTATCACTAATGATTTTCCCTATAATTTTTCATGATTAGCTCTTTTATAAGTATTTTTAATTAGTGTGTGATAATTGCACAAAATAATGTGTTTGAGAATGGCATTTTCATAAATGATTGGATTTTATCAAGTACTTTCAATCAAAGATTCTCTCTGGATACAACATTAACACTTCTGTGAACATTGATATGAAGCAAAAATTTAAGGGCTTGGAGGTCCTTGAATGATAGCTCAATTTCACCTTCTCATTCTAAACATGACAAAACAAAGACCCAGAAATGTTCAAAAACCAAATCTGACCTTAACATTCATTATATTCACCAACATCTAACTTACTTATTGATCTATATTCTACTTGTTAAGGTATTTATTTATTTGATTTTCTTTAACAATCAATAGAAAGTCACCATTTAGATAAGAAAAATACAGGTCATAATGTATAGCATACAAATTCACTATGATCTAAATGTAAAATGCCCCGTGAAATATTAGCAGCTGCATTATGAGATACCAGGCAGTCATTAGTATTACAAATGAGTAGATTAAACAGATAAAATTTTATGAAATCTCTAGTATGGGTATATTATCCTTTGACCAGAAAACATGGTTCTTCCAAACTATTGGTTATTGGTCTGAAATAACTTTTCATATCCCTTATATGTACAAAATAATAAATATAAAGTATTTGGGACAATATTTAAAACCTAACATATATTTGTTAAAATAATGAGAAACTTTACAATCTTTAATTTTAAGGCTTTTTAAAAATATTTTTATTTTTATTTATTTATTTGAGAGAAATAGAGGGAGAAAGAGGCAAAACGCAAGAGAATGGGCATGCAAAGGTCTCCAACAACTGCAAATGAATTCCAGAAGCATGTGCCATCTTGTGAATGTGGCTTATGTGGATCCTAGGGAATTAAACCCAGGGCCTTAAGCTTCATAGGCAAGTGCCTTACCTACTGAGCCATCTCTCCAGCTCTTTTCCTATTTTAAAATATTCTCACTTTCTTTTAAATTGTATTATTAAAATAGATAAATTTAAATATGATAATGTGTTACTTAACATAGGGATAAGGAGTGGTACATGGAAAGAAATGTGCCATTAGACAATTCTACCATTATGTGAATATGAGAATACATGTACACAGACTAGATAATGGAGCCTACTGCCCAGCTAGGTTATATGGCATATATTTTTTCTAGTCTAAAAATGCATACTCCAAAGACAAATACTTATGCATGTAAATAAAAAAGGTGAAGTACAATTACAAAATGAAATATAGTAGTGAGTACAGTGGCTGAGGCCAGCTATGTGCAAGACTAAAGAAGGGGGATAGCATGAGCCCAAGGTCTCAAGCAGAGCTTAAGCAATTTGGCAAGCTCCTGTCTTTAAAAACAATGAAGTGGATTGAGTGTATTTTTCAGTGGTAGAGTATTTGGCTAGCCTGTGCAAATCTTTGGTTTCATTCTCACCACTACAGATGTCTATTAGTTAATATATTTTAAATTAAAAAAAAAAAAAACATTAAAAGAGTTTTTTGCTACTTACCAGGCCTAGAGCCCACATGACTATCAATAGAATCTTTTCCTGGTTAGAAGTGTAGAGAAGCCAAAAGCTTTTGCTAGTTCTTTACTGTGAATTTTCTTAAAGCTTTCCTTTTCTTCCTCTTCAGCTTCCTTTTCATGAACCACTATATGATATGTCCTTTCCACTATACAATAGGAAATTTTTAGTTCCATTAGAGTCACATGGATTCATTGTTGGATTTTTTTTTTGGTGTTGTTGTTTTGTTTTAGAGTTCAGTTTCCCTTTCTGTTATGTAGCCTTTCCTGGAATTTTTGATCCTCCTGACCCAACCTGACAAACATATCAGATTAAATATGATTACATGGCTTACTGCTGACAAAAATATTTTTTATATAATGTGTAGGTATACTGATGTCAAGCAGAGGACATTTGTTCTTAAAATGATGCAATTGCAATACAGGATTACATAATTACCTTCTCAATAACATAAATAGACATAAACTGAAATATACAAAATTAAAAATAAGTACATACATAGATATTGTATCGTATGCCTCTAAGTAGTCTCAATTGAAGTATAATACCCATAGCTCTCACATACTAGGAATAATAATAAAATTATGAAATTAGGATTATACTATCTTCCTACTCAGTAAAGTGAATTATGATGTATCAAAGGATATTTCCCTGTGTTTTTTGATCTTCTATCTTTCTCAATATGGGCATAGCCAATGTAATTATGCTCTGAATTATCTTTCTGTAAATAATAGTTCAATTAAAGGATATTTCTAGCATTTTATATATTGTTGCTATATAGTATCTATCATATTATCTAGTCTAATGATCACCTTTCAATATATTCAAATTCATGGTTTTAACACATTACTCATTATACGATTCCCCTTTAAGTTAACTTTTCTTAACTCCTGGAAATAAATGGGGAAAATAAACACAAAACATTAAGTGATATGAAGTCTTAGAAGTCATACTAAAGTTATATGAACTGTTACCATTAAAGTAAGATAATACTGTAACCATATTAGTCTTTTCAAAGATTAAAAAAAAAAAAAAAAAAAAAAAAAAAAAAAAAAAAAAAAAAAAAAAAAAAAAAAAAAAAAAAGCCCACTCGCTGGGACCGGGACACAGGTTGAGTGCTAGTACATCAGTCATTTTAATGAAATTACATACATGCTGTGTTTGGTTGACTGTCTCCCAACTTGCGTTATACAAACTATATCAAAGCATGGAGTGTTAACAGCTCCAATTTCATTCACAGCAGCCAAACAGTGTGAGAAAAAACTGACAGCTTATCTAGAAGAAAGCCCTAGAATTCACTGTAAAATATGACTTTCCATTAGAAGAGAATGACAGGTCAAAGAACACATATAAAGGAATGTCTGGATGACCCACTGCACTATGAACCAGAATATAGAATTGTTTCCTTCAAGATATATGTAAGAGGGCTAGTTGGGACCCAGGAACAATGACCTGTACAATTCTTCTGGTGACTAACTCTATGTCATGGTAAAGCTCTGGAGTTGAAAAGTATCTATTGTTTTTGGATTACTTACAATATTCTTTTGACAAATTATTTTTCTAAGTAAGCGTAAACTAAACTAAACTAAACATATCCTTACCTATATTAATGAGGTTAAGCTAACTACAACTCCCCCTGCTTTCCAAACATGGACACATGCTGACTGAATTCAGATATGTCCACTTGTCTCCTTCAGGCTAATGCATCAGGTCTACATTCAGGAGGCAGATCTATATTTCACACTTAGACACAAACTGGGAATGCACTTCAGAAATATTTGCCATGTAGCTTGTGCAACCCTGCTGAGGAAATGGTAGTAACGATAGCAAGGAACTCTATTTCAGAGGAACATGAGTCTGTGAAGACTAACCGAATGTAGAGACAATCTGTAAAGTGACTGTATGGGTCTGTGTCATTAGGGAAAGCATGGGGAAAGAGATAGGAGTTATGATGACTTCAAATATTTATATTTGTATGTAGATTAAAGTAAAAGTAAGTGGAGGCAACAGGGTTACAAAGGAGTCATGAAAGTGGTAAAGTGGGAGGGTTTAAGGTATAAGTAGAGGACTAGAATACTAGGGGAGAAAGGATTTAAATATGTCCAGGAATAGGGGTAGATCTTCTGTTTTAGGTCACTTTGATCTATTCTCCATTTTTCACAGCAATGTGTTTCACTTTACTACTATGGGGAAGTGCCAGGCTACCATGGCATGGAGAAAGCATTAAAACTAAAGACTTTTTAAAAAAGATATAAGGAAATAAAAAAGATATAAAGACAAAAAGATATAAGGAAAGCTTACTTCTTTGTATGTGTGTGTGTGTGTATGTGTATGTGTTATGCAATGTATATTCTAGGACATTTGGGCACCTACTAAGGTATCTCTATCACCTCTTCCTATGGCTCAGGGAAGATTGTGGAAGAAGTGATGGAAATAATGCAAGAGACAAAAGATAGGGAAGAGTTTATTTTTTTTCATTGAAAAAATCCAATTTATTATCATTGTCCAGGAGTTTTTTGAAGTTATGTCTTTCAGAAACAAAGTGGCTACTGTGTTGAAGATGTCACAGAGGCTGTTGTTACCTGCACAAGACCTGGATAATATTGTGCCCATCAACAACTCTTCATGGATGAAGGAGGAGGACAAAAAATACAATAGCATAAAAGAGGAAATAGTGGGAAGGAAGAAGGAAGATGGGGTTCAGTGGTGGTAGATGAGAGAGAGAGAGGAGATAAAGGTGGGTGGTAGGAGGTGATCATGTAATGTTTTCATAATATTTCTTTTGTTTAATAAAAGGATAAAAATAAATTTAATAGGAAAAGCCAAGTCATTTTAAAATTCTTCCACGAGTTTTCAGTGAAACATAGGGACCAAAAAAAAAAATCCAGAAGAGTCTAAAATACTTGTAATAGTCAATTCTTTTAAAACACTAGTCTAATCTTTGGATTAAAAAAGGAAGGAAGGAAGGAAGGAAGGAAGGAAGGAAGGAAGGAAGGAAGGGAGGGAGGGAGGGAGGGAGGGAGGGAGGGAGGGAGGGAGGAAGAAAGGAAGGAAGACAGGCATAGTTCATTATTTTTATTTTATTATTATTATTATTATTAATATCATTATTATTATTATTTGTTTTTTTGTTTTTCGAGGTAGGGTCTCACTCTAACTCAGGCTGACCTGGAATTCACTCTGTAGTCTCAGGGTGGCTTCAAACTCATGGTGATCCTCCTACCTCCACCTCCAGAGTGCTGGGATTAAAGGCGTGTACCACCGCACGCAGCTCTTAATTCATTATTTTCAAATTGGTGCATTTCACTTACAATATGATTTGTACTCCAAAACAATGTTTCCAGAATGTACTTAAAAAAATAAAGAAAGCTAAATGATGAATCTTTTTGAGCCACAACAGGTATTGTGTAAAGAATCATGTGTGCTATATTCACAACTTTCATGGTCTGCTAAGATGGATTTCTTACTATATCCTTATTATGAGAATTTTCTATATTTCTTTGAAGCAAGCTACCCAATAAGAATTTAAATCAGATGGTACATCTGCAGTACATTTCAATATTAACATCAAAATCAATACATTCATGCAGTTTATTGACATTTATGATGTAAGACCTACATTGTTTGACATTGTGAGCTATACTAATTATTCAGTCATAAAAAGATTGAATATTAATGAGCACTTCTGAAATCTTCAACACGCAAAATGAGAACTTTGTGGGTTTTAAATCTTTCATCTAGTTTTGTTTTAGGCCTTCTGTTTTAGGTCACTTTGATCTATTCTTCAGTGGTCACAGAAATGTGTTTCACTTTACTACTATGGGGAAGTGCCAGGCTACCATGGCATTAGTTAATTTTGGACTGCTGTGACCAAATACCTGACAGAAACAACTTAAGAGAGGACAGGTTTATTTTTGCTCACACATTCAAGGCTAAGTCCTACATCAAAAGGCATGGCACTGAAACAGCCAAAGGGCTGGTCTTCATTTCTGTTGGAGAAGATCTAGAGAGTTTGCCCAGAAGTACAGCAAGCTATAACTTTCAGAAACCTTTACCCTGTGTCTCACCTACACTGACCATGATTTCAGCACACATAGTCATATTACCTTCCAAACCAGCATCATCACATGAGCCAAAGGTGGACACTTCACATTCACTTTGAAATCAAAATATCCATGTAGCTGGAAGCAGGGCTGAGAGCCATTGTGAGGAGGGTGAGCACATGAGTTAGGAGTAAGAGCTAGAATCCTTTGCCAGGCTGCGGCCTCGGAGGGGACAGAATAGATGAACATTACCTGCAACCATGGCTATGTACCACATTGTCTATGACTGAACACAGGAGCTGGGTGCCAGGGTTAGACTCCTTTCTGGGGCTACATCTGGCAGGGTTGGATCAGCTGAAGGTCAGTTACAAGCAGGGCCATGTGCCATTGTGGTTCTGGATGACGAGAGTTACCGCCAGGACTAGACTTGATTCCTAGACACCATTCCTGGGTTGCCGCCCAGAAGGGGATATTCAGCTGGAAGTCAGCTGAAAGCACAGCTGGGTGCCATCTTGGGTAGGGGCTGAGCAGAGCAGTTGCATGCCAGGGCTGGATGCCACTTATAGGTGGCTGCCTGAGAAGGTTCAGATCAAGTGAATGTCAGCAGTAAGCAGCCATCCAACTTGGATTCTACTTCTCACCCCCACCTTTCAATATTACCTCCATGAAAAATTTATCTGAAGGGCTGAAGCTTGGAGTTAATCTAACACCATAAAGCTGGAAGAAATGTACCCAGCTTGGACACTAGGAAAGACATGCCTCCTAAGGTCTTACACAGATTTTCTTGGAGGTGGCACACACAAATAAGATCCTGTACAGGCTCAAGTGTACCCACTCCAACCTAGTTGATAGTTTTCAATCCCACATATACCTAGATCAATTTAGTACAGTCCACTCAGTAAGGCTATGCAAAAGCTGCTATTGCAGCATCCTCAGTGAGCAACTGATCTTGAAATGAGCAGACCTCCACACAAAGCAGATAATGCATGACACCCAGTAATGGGATCTCCACCAAGATTACTGAGTCCGACAATGAAAGCCTCCAATGAAAGAATAGAGGAATCCAAAGACATAGAAGCCCAAAATGAAATCTCAAAAAACATTTTAAGTAAACTTAATGAGACCATGAACAAATGCCTGATTGAATGGGAAAAAAAAAAAAAAAAAAACTGGTCAAAGAGTAATCAAACAGGAACTCTAAGAATGGCCGGGAAATGGAAAAAAAAAAAAAAAATCAAACCAGAGGATGGCCAAACGAATTGGAGGAGGACAACAAAAGGAATTCAAAGGATAGATGAAGGAAATAAAAGATAGTCATCAAGAACAACTCAATCGATGGTTGATGGAATCCGAGAATCAGGAAACAGTACTTCATAGACAGCTCAATGAAATCTAAGACAATCAAAAGGAGATCAACAGAAGGCTAAAAGAATTTGAGGAGAATGAACAAATAAATGAGCTCATGTGTAGGGCAAGGTTGAAGGCCCCCAGGATACTGGAGGTTTCGGTAGACCTGAGCTGTCAGGGCTCAGCTGTAAGGGCACTAGAACCGAGGTTGCAGCGAGCCTAAACCCTGACAATCTCGAGACCTGCAGAAGTGAGGCTGCACCCTCCCCCTGAGGTAGCAGTGATACCAGACCCCTGACAATCTTGAGTAAGGCCACTCCCTACCCCCCAGCCTGGGGCACCTGGACATCCTGATAAGACTTAGGTTTCGTTTTCCCCAGAGCCTTGTGACCTTTGTCTGCTTACATCACTATATGTTAAGGTATCAGCCAGCAGCCTTCACACAGCCAATCTCCCTATGACCCATTCCATATACATTTCCTATCACTATTTAGACCATGTGACCCTTTCCTGCTCCCTGTAAATCCCTGCATGCTAATTAGGCATCAGCAGGACCTCTGCACTAACCAATCCCCTTATGACCTATACTCTTCCCACTCTTTCACAAATACTTATAAACCCATTCCCCTGACAACAAATGAGCTGCTTTCTGATGCTGCCTCCCAGGGTTTCTTCCTGTCACACCGGCACTCAGGACCCTGCCCCACAATTGCCTGGACATCTCCAGGGAACCATGACCACAGGGACTCCAGGAAGCATAGCTGGTTCCTGAACCAGGACTCTCTGAGATGTACTGGGGTAGGTGAGTGCTCCCCCAGAGGGACATCATCCTCTAGGGAGACATTGCCCCCTGTGGCCTTGCCTCCATGCTTGAGGCCTGGTAGGTTTCTCTTTTTTTCTTTCTTTGTTTTTGGTTCACACCATTGTGAAGGATCAGGTATGGTGAATGAGTAACTGATGGCTTTTGGCCAAGGCCACACTTTGGCATTGACTGAAAGCTCCTAGCCTTCTGCCCAAACCCAGACAGCCTACTCTGGAATTGGCAATAACCCCCTATCTATTTCTCTTAAACACAAAAACAGGTAACACAATGACCATTTAAAAGTCCTTAGGGTGGTCGCTGGTATCTTAAACGTAGACAGGCTTGTGTCCAGATCTTTGGGGAATCCCCCCCCCCCAGTTGCTATTAAGCCCTTGAGAAATAAACTCTCCCAGAGAGAGGCTATCTCTTTCTGGAAAGAAGTCCTCCAGATTGCCCTTGCATGATTTCTGGAAATCCATATGACCCCAACACATGGACCCTCATAGCTTATTTGGCCAAGAGACAGGAGGTTCAGGAAGGAAACTATCCCCTCCCCCTCTTTGTTCTCCTAAACATAGCAGCCATTAGGCAATGTATTAGCCCCCCTAAGACCACCCCTATGCCAAAATCAGATGATGACTCCACTGAGGAGAGTCCTGAGGACTGGCCAGTTTTGCACCTCAGTTCCCTTGAAAAAGCAATAGAAGACATTAGAAAAATTATTACCCCAGACTCCCCAACACCCACTTGATGATTATTTCAATAGATGCAGCAAAGGTCTTTGACAAAATATAACCTCCATTTATTTATTTATTTATTTATTCATTCATTTATTTATTTATTTATTTATTTTTGTTTTTCTGAGGTAGGCTTTCACTCTAGCTCAGGCTGATCTGGAATTCACTGTGTAGTCTCAGGGTGGCCTCAGATTCACCGTGGTCCTCCTACCTCTGCCTCCCGAGTGCTGGGATTAAAGGCATGTGCCACCACGCCCGGCAACATCCCTTTATTTTTAAAACACTGGAGAAATAAGAGATGGACGGAAAATATTTCAATATAATAAAAGCTATTTATAATGGACCTATGGCCCAGGTCATACTAAGTTGGGAAAAGCTTGAATCATTCCCATTATGGTCTGCCACAAGACAGATATGCCCATTCTCACCATTGCTTTTTAACATAGTTCTTGAAGTTTTAGTTCAAGCATAAGAAAGCATATAAATTGGCAAGGAAGAACTCAAACTAGCCTCATTTGCATATGGAATGATTCTACATATAAGTGTCCCAAAATATTCCATCAAAATTTTCTTAGCATAATACATACTGTCAGTAAAGCAACAGGATACAAAAACCAATACAAAAAATCAGTAACCTTCCTACATGCCAAAGATAAACATGGACAAAAAGAATAGCAATGCTATTCTGTTTGCAATAGCCACATAAAAAGAAATACCTTGGAATATCACTAACCAAGAAAGTGATAGATCTATACAAAGAAAATATAAAAATACTCAAGAAAGATATTGAGGGGGACAATAGAAAATGGAAGGAGGGATGGAGAGATTGCTCAGTGGTTAAGGCACATGCCTGTGAAGCCTAAGGACCCTGGTTCAATTCTCCATGTCCCACGTAAGCCAGATGCACATGGTGGCGTATGCATCTGGAGTTCATCTGCAGGCTAGAGGCCCTGGCAAGCCCATTCTCTCTATCTCTCTCTCTCTCTCCCTAGATTGGAAGAGTAATGCTATGAAAATGGACAGCAATTCCTACCAAAAATATTATACAGACTCAATGCAATTCCAATTAAAATTCCAGCAATGCTCTTAACAGAGATAGAGAAAACAGTCTCGAAATTCCTATGGAAGAGTGTAAGACCACAGATAGCCAAAAATATCCTCATCAAATGAAATATACTTGGAGGATTCACTATACCTGATTAAAAGATATGTTACAAAACCATAGTAAATAAAATAGCATGGTACTGGCACAAAAACAGACACAAAGATCAATGGAATAGAGAACCCATCTCTAAATCCAAGAAAATAGAGCTACCTTATCTTTGACAAAGGGGCCAAAAATACATACTGGAGAAAAGATAGCATCTTCAACAAATGGTGCTGGAGAAACTGGATAATCACATGCACAAGAATAAAATTAGACCTACTTCTCTCCTCTGCACAAATGTGTACTCCAAATGGATTAACGTCCTCAATATAAGACCCAAGGTCTAAAAAAGCTAGAGGCATATTCAGGGAGAACACTCCACTATATAGGCATAGGGAAGTCTTTCTAAATAAGACCCCAGTAGCTCAGGGAATTAGATAACTACTCAACCACTGGGACCTCATGAGTCTAGAAAGCTACTCTATAGACAAACAAATCATTAACAACACAGACAATATACATCCCACAGAATGGAGAAAATATTCACCACTTCACAAAGGTCTAAGAACTCAAAAAAAAAAAAAATTAACCCTATTAAAAAATCAAGGTAGATATTTGAATAGAGAATTCTCAAAGGAATAAATACAAATGATCATTACACACTTAAGGAGATGTTTAACATTTTTAGTCATCAGAGCAGTCAGAATGGCATACATCAAAAAATCAAATGAGAATAAATCTGGTAAGGAAGTGATGAAAGGGGAACTCTTAGCCACTGCTGGTAATAGTGAAAACTGGTACAAGCACTAAAGAAACCAGTATGGAGACTCCTGAAATGATGAAAATAGATCTACCATTTTATGCAGCTATACCACTTCCAGGCATACACCCTACAGACTCTACTATTTATTGCAGAGATACTTGCTCAGCCATGTTTGTTGCTGCTTTATTCACAATAGCTAGGAATTGGAATCAGCCCAGATGACCATCAACTGATGAATGGATAATGAAAAAATGAAATAATGAAATTTTCAGGAAAATGGATGGCATCAGAAGACATCATTTTAAGCCAGATCATGCAGGCACAGAAGAAAAACAAATAGCATTTGGAGTCTCTCATGAATTTCCTCATATGAGATCATCCGGGATAAATTGGAGATGAGTGCAAATGATAGTTAGCACCTGAAATATGGGTATAAAACTAGAGTGAGACCAGGAGAGAGAAAAGTGGGGTGGGAGGAGATAAGGAATTTCCTGACAAGTTGAGCTAGAGAAATGTTGGGGACAGGAGGGGATGGTGAGGTAGAGGGGTATGGTATTACATAAAAGTTAAGATAGTGTAAATCAATTCCATGGAACTTTTCATTCTGACTAGTGTTGTAAAAGATAAAACCACCAATAGAGGTAGGAGGCAGTACAGTCAGGAGGAGGAAAATGTTTAACCTTAAAACCAGTCTCTTGTGGGATAATCCCAGGCTGAGAATTGGGATACCCCAGACAGTGCGCTGTTGGCCAGGGAGACCTATGAGGTCTCCAAAACAATGTAGGTCATTGCCAAAACACTTGATTACCTGCCAGAGATAAAAGGTAAGACACTATTGCTGAAGAAACTACAGACTGCAGTCACAGGACATGCTGGAACTGAAAAGAAAACTAGCTCCCTTCTGGCTAGCACTCATGGTGCTGGAAAGCACTAGGGGAGCTGCTGAGGAAAATGATCACCAACAGCATGAATGAGCAGGGGAGCATGCAGACTGAAATCAACCAGCTGGACAAGAAGTAGACACTTGTGCAAAAGTGGCATGCAGCCTCTGCAGGTAACCAATTGTTCTCTGATTGAATACAAGGTCTTCCCAGAGGGAGGTAATTCATATCTGCTACTGAAAATTAAGTCAGAATCCCATGGTCATAAAAACCAAACTTCAGAGAGAATCCCCTCACTGCTTTCTGGAGAAGAATGTGGGTTTGCACACCAAACTTTTTTCAAACAACTTTGCATGCACACTTTAACGCAAGCTGCTCTCACACTTGTTTTGAGAATCGGTTTTATTTTACAGATGGCAGAGAAAATGGAGGAGAACCTAGATCGATTGATTAGATGAGAAGACAGCTAACTGCCCACTATGACACTTGATACCTCTATCACATTGACCAAGGCACAGGAAAAAGTTCAGAAGAAGTGACACCATGAACACTGCTTTTACTGCTAACCTGACAACCAAGTCCCAGGATGATGGTGAAAGACACAATCATTAATGAGAACCTATCTAAGCAGAAATCCAGAGGCTACAAAGAACACAACACTAAGTTAGACTGCCAACAGGCCTACCATGGCTCAGAGAGCATTACAGAAAAGGGACAGAAAGATTTTAAGAGCCACAGAGCAGGTAGGAATACCATAAGGCATGGTACCCTATACCACATGAGACTGACTGAAGCCTTCATGATCTCACAGTGAATACCAAAACTCCACTGAACTGGGTCCCCAGGGTAAGGGGAGTCACAGTGAGTGGATAAAGGAAATCCAGGATATATCATTTCAACAAGAAAATGCAGCTGACTGCCTCCCTTGAGATGGGTCACCTCTCCCACACGTGCAAGAACCCAGGAGTTATTGCAGAGGAAGCAGCGACAGGAGTAGTGCTCTCATTAATATCCCAAAAACCAGTCCCAGGGTGATGGCGACAGACGGTGTGATCGCTCACATCTCATCAAAACAGAAATCCAGAGGCTACCGAGAATTCAACAATAAATTAGATTTCTAATACACCCATCAAGGCACAGGAAACATTGTGGAAGAAGGGACAGAAAGATTACAAGAGTCACAGGCTATAAAGGATTAGCCTGCGGCATGCCCCTACCCAGAGACTTGAGGGAGTCTTTCAGGACTCCACAGTGAATGCCAATAACCCCAATGAGGGGCCTTCAGTAGAATAAAAATTGGGTAGATTAGATTTGAGTATAACCTTTTATAAAAATAAAATAATACTTAAAGAATAAAAAATGTGTATTCTTACATGTATGAGAACTACATTGTTTATGAAAAAACTCTAAAATACCAACACATTTATTGCTTTAAAAATGTTTTCTTACATCATAAAAATTCTGTTTATTCTTGTTTTTCATCTATATATTCAATGAATGAGCATTAAATATCTAACACTTGTGACAGAAATACTTCCTTAATTGGGAATCTCCAAATTTTATGACTCTGAAAAATAAGAACTGCCTCAGAGTTCTATTAATCTTTAAATGAAGGGCAAAGATTTTTAAGAAGGAAATGTAATTGCTTGGAAAACATTTCAATTCAATGACTTTTCACATAAGCAATTTTCCAAACAATTATCTAACACTCTAGTTTCCAAGGTGTTACAAATGTTCATAAGCCTTTACTTGACAGAACAAGCAAGCTGTACAGTGAACTGAATGCATACTTCTGACAACCCTCAGCAAGATAGAACAGGCGAGAGAACCTATGGAAATATGCCTTTTGCTGAGTGACCTAAAGGAGTGTCAGACATTTGTTCCTCAGGTATATAGTTTAGCTCCCTTAAGCACAGATTCAAGGACTAGTCTGCATACCTTTTTCACCTTAAATAATGAAAAATACATTGGCAGAGCCAATTAGGCTACAATAGAATGAAATCTCAATGGTTATAGTGCCAGGGAAAGGCATCATTCTTCTTCTTGTCAAATATGTTCCTGTTTGATATATTTCTTCAATCTTTCCAAGAAAAGGATGCAGCAAATTAAAATCAATATAGAATTACAATCAAACTCCTACTATCAGGTTGATAGGAAGACAGATGCAAGAGAATTTCAAATCGAGGAGGAAAAAAAAATATCCATCACTCACATCATCTGTAGTGCATTGCTTTCGGCACAGAGCATGACTCATGCCACTATTGCCTTCACAGGGCAGGATGAATGATGAGATAGAAACAGCTTTCAATTAGAAATTCATTGCAATTTGTCAGACCCAATAGGCATTGTTATGTGAAGGAGAAAGTATAGGTGTGGATTTTTTTTCCCACTTCATTTTTGTTTCTGATGTTTACATTCAAGGCTATAATCCTTTTTTCTTTTTCATTCTTAAAACAAAAAAAAAAAAAGAGGATAAAGTCAAGGGAGATTCTCTTTCTTTATAAATCAAATGTGAAAATTTTCAAACCACAACTTGTGTTTTGAGAGGCAGGTTGACTAGCCATCATATGATTTAACCAGCTTTGTGCAATCCAGCAAAAGTATGCAGTAAATACAGTTTTAATATTCAACTATAGTCCTTCTATTCCTATGGAATAAAATCAAGCAAGGAGGAACAGAGAAGGAGTGAGTCTTAGGTAATGGAAGGTTAATGTTCTTTAATGTAACCAACAGCACCAAATTCTCACAAGTGCTTAATATGTTACTGGGCTAAGGAAGAAGGTATTTTTAATAGAAGCAAGCAACACTATATGGGTTAGCCTAGTATTAGCCGTATCTGATGGCATATAAGGAAAATAAGAGTGTTGTTATGATGAATCAGATTATGGTGAATTGAAAAGTGGAAATGTTGACCCTTTCACCATAAATGTCTCTCAGATAGTTTTGTAAATCATAAAGGACATTACCTTTAGCGAGAGTGAATGGCAGCCATTCTACATTGTGACATAAACTGTTCTTGCTTGTTCATGCAGCACTGACAGAAAGAAAAATGTGTAGAGATCCAAGTGCTTCAGAGTACTAGCCACTATAAGCACTAAACCTATAAAGTGGGTCTTTAGTGTCATTAAGACTAGGATTTAATAACATATAAGAAAAAAAAATCTGTAATTCAAAATGCACCTAGTAAAACAGGGATTAAGCTAAGTCACTTGACTGGTGCCCTTTCATTTTCTGCATTATTAGATGTTTCAGTAATGAAAACCCCTACACCCTCATATGTGTGCCTGGTTTCAACAACTCTACCAATCAGAAATTCTTGGGGATATTTGATTGGAACCTAACTAAATTTGAACATATTCTATCGGACAGTGAAATGAGTAAGGATAAAAAGAATTAGTACCATCAATGTAGCCAGCACACTATAAAGTATTTAATATCAATGTTCTAATTACTGATATTTCCAAAATAATTTACATATATACAGGATTTATGTGTGAGAAAAACAATGGATAAGAAAAACTAGCAAGCAAAAATTGAGGTCAACCTAAGAATTACTATGCATGAAAAAGAATGACTATTTTCCTATTAGAAACCCTCTGGACTACATTCATGTTTAAAAATTGCATGTTAGGACTATTGTGGATGTAGCAACCAGTCTAAAAGTCTTATATTAGAAGTCTAAAAGTGTTATTCTTGTGACAGTTCTATGAGTTGGAATATGCAAGAGGTTGTTAGTTTATTAGGGTCTATTCTTATGAATACATTAATTCCATTATGTGAAATCAGATTAGCTAAGGAACTGAGCTTTTCCAGCTCAGTATTCTGTTGCTCTGGGGTGTACTCTGGCATGGTTGTCTAACCACGTGATGATCTCAGGCACATTATAATGTAGCCAGAAGAAATTTACCATATGCATACTTGAAAACTGCACTAAAATGATTTTGGTATAGATTATCCAGTATGTGTCATTCTGTTAAAGCAACGAAATGAATAGAGACAGGAAATATTAAAAATAAAGAGAGTTAAAAATATCAATAACTTTGATCTGGATGAATATGCTTGTCAGTTTCCTAACCAGGCAAAAGTAAGGGTTTCAGGGATTTCAAAGAGATTGTAAAGATATAAAGATCCAGGAATAATAGAGAAATCTCAAAAAGAAAACAAACAACAACATATTTAACATGAATCTAGTCTTAGCAGTAATAATACCAAATGCAAATATACTATGCTCTTCAATTAAGGGGTAAGTGTGCATCATGGATTAAAATGATACATGGCTGGGAGTGGTGGTACACGCCTTTAATCCCAGCACTTGGGAGGCAGAGGTAGGAGGATCACCATGAGATCGAGGCCGTCCTGAGACTACATAGTGAATTCCAGGTCAACCTGGGCCAGAGTGAGACCCTATTTCAAAACAAACAAACAAAAAAACAAAAAAAGGATACATGATTGAAATAAATGCTCTTTATAGTAAAATATTTGAAATTCAATGATATAAATAGATAGTAAAATATTGAAAAGAGATGCATTTAGTGAAAGATATTATCCACACAAAAGAAAGCCAGAGTAGAATTATTTATATAAAACACTAAGTCAAAAATATTACAGAAACTAAGCATGAATATTTTATTATGATAAACAGAAATTCACTAGGAATGTACACTAGTTATAAAAACATATATCTAATAACAAAGATCAAATATATATGGTTGAAAACTAACAGAATTGAAATTAAAAATAAAATGGCAACATTAACAGTTTAAAATGACATTCCTCTTGTAATAATGGACATAAAATTTGACAGGTCCATTAGATGTAGAAAACTTAATCAGCATCATATACAAACTAGAACATAAAATATCTATGGAGCACTTACTTCAAACTGCACAATATATATTCTTTTCAAGTGCCTATAGGGTTCAGGTTATACTAAAATGATCTATAGATTATATTATGCAGCAAATTACTATATGCATAATAGGAATGTACAGAAGTTTTTATTAAAAAGCTCTTCACACAAGCTTAAATAATTTCATGCACTTAATATTATAAAAAAAATTGTTGTCTGGGGTTTGGAGACATTGCTTAGTGGTTAAGGCACTTTCCTGCAAAGCCAAAGGACCCATGTTTGATTCTGTAGCACCCATATAAGACAGACGCACAATGGGACACACACATCTGGAGTTCATTTGCAGCAGCTGGAGGCCTTGGAATGCTATTCTCCCCACCATCCCTCTCTCTCTCTCTTTTACTCTCTCCCCTGCCTATTTCTTTCTCTCAAATAAATAAAGGAAAAAATATTAAAAAACAATGTTGTTTGATCCCTCAACTAGAAATCAAAACCACAGCATACTGTAGTATATACAAATAATATATATCTATGGTTATATAGATATATATGCTAAGTAATTTGCTGATAAATAATTAAGTTGTCAAAAATAATCAGAAAGGGCTGGAGAGATGGCTTAGTGGTTAAGGCATGTCGCTGCAAAGCCAAAGGATCTTGGTTTGACTCTCTAGGATCCACGTAAGCAAGATGCACAAGGGGGCACATGCATCTGGAGTTCCTTTACAGTATCTGGAGGTCCTGGAATGCCCATTCTCTCTTCCTCTCTCCCCTCCTCCCTTCTTCTCTCCCTCCTTCCCTCTTTTTCTCTCTCAAATGAATAAATAAATAAATAAATAAATAAAATATATTTAAAAAAATCACAAAGTAAGAACCTCCAAAATGAATGAAAGTGATAAAATGGTATGCTTAAAATTAATTAGTATTTGAACAGAAGTGGATGGTTAAAAAGTCCTACATTTAAATGAATAAAATTTCAGTTAAGTAAAGGAATCTAGAAAGTTACACAAAAAAATTAAGATCAAGATAAGTCAAAACCAAAAGAAGGGATAAAATCCAAGGTTAGAGAGAAAAATAACACAGGAAATAAAAAGAGAGAGATAAATCAGTGAAACTAAACTGGATATTTGAAGAACTATATAAAAGAAATTTCCCATGAGACAAACCCAGAAAACATAATGATTAAAGTGAGTAATAAAAGATGATAGATTTCAGCTAGATTCATAGAATAGAAATTCCTAGAAAAATAAAAACTACCAATACTGCGGATTATATAGACAAACTTAAATAATATTATAGAAAGAAAAGCATGTTAGCCACTAATTCCTGTAGAAATTCCCACAGAAAAGACCACATTCAAATGATTTCTGAGAACTATTTAATGAAAATCAATGAAAAAGTGTAGGAAATTCTTTCAAACTGATTCCATGAGGCCATTTTACCTTAATGTAAACAGAAGACCAAATTATACAAGACAACTAAAAATTTATATTACATATTAAAGACACAAAAGTTGGCACCAAATGAAATGGAGAAATGTGGCAAGAAGTATACATCACAGCTAAGAGGGCTTAGCAAGAAATGCAAGATTGACAGGTGAACACCAATCAATGTCATATGATATATTATTCTAAAAAGGACAAAAGTTGCATGATCATTTTATACTTTCATTCAAGAACCAGTCACACCATGGTTAAAAATCATGAAGAAAATAGGAATAACACAGAATGACACTAGAAATGAATACAAATAGAATGGAAATAATACAAAAAATTATAAAATGAATTCATTTAAAATAGCAAAATCATTTTAAAATACTAAGGAATAAATTTAGTAAGTGAAAGATTTATACACTGAAAACTATAAAACACCTTTGAAAGAAATCAAAGATGTAAATAAATCTAAACCTACCACCTGTTCATGGAGTTGAGACAGGCAAGCATAGGGACCAGGTTAACTACCTGGGACTCTGCTTGATTTGGGCAATAAACACACCACTTCCCTTAAAATGCATTTAGTAACCTGTTGTCAACCTGGGATGCCCACCTGCATGGACATATATTCCAAAGAATGGAATATGTTTGTCCTCCTCTAGTAAGGATTAGTTACTCTCCATTTGTGGTTAGTTTATACTCAAATATGTTATTAAATATCTTTGGGATATAAAAGTTAGGGGGGCCATTTAGTATGAAGTGGTTTTGAAGGAAGCCTCTGCCATATAAGAGAACTTTTAGGGACAATCTCCAATTTTACCAATTTATGTTTTGTAATATTGTGCTCACAAGCACACACACACACACACACACACACACACACACACACAATCCTATGCACCATGAGAAGGCACATGAACAGCAGAGAAAAGGTTATATAACCAATCATAATACTTCAGCTGGAGAATATCCCAAACTATTTCCAGTAACAACTCAACCCTCTTTCTCATTGACTACTTAAAAAGGAGCCCCACGAGTAATTTCTCACACAGGTGTCCCACACTCCTCTAGGCAGTGTACTATTTCTTTGATCTTCATAAAGTTTTGCTGATGCTTTAATTCATGCATTTTTCCAAATCTTCGAGTAAAGTTCCAAGAAGGTGGAAACACCCAGAGATCACTGGTAACAGACTGAAAGATATGTTAAGATGACACTACTTCATGATGTTCTCTCCAGTTTTCTGTGATTCAGGCGTTCTCTCTGCTGGCCTGCTGAAGGATCAGTGTTTTAGCCTGTTCAGAATATAGGGTTTTATAGTATCATTTCTCTCTTTCCATCTCCTCTCTATACTCACTTTCTCTTTTATATTACCTATCTTTTTCTTCCTTCACCTTCCTTGGCGCTAACTTATAACTCCCAGTACCAGCACGGGGTTAACTTTCATGATGAGCTGTTGATCCGAGAGACATACAAGGTTTCTCAAAAAAGACAGATTTCTGTCAGAATTCTTGATGAGCCATGAAAGGTTAATGGCAAGACCCTACTGTCAAAGATAGCATATGCAGGTGACACAAAACATGGAGAGACCTGGTCAGAATTTACTACAGGTTTTTGTAGAGATATATGTTATCAAATAACTTGCAATTAATTCCCTTATGGTACCAGCTCATCTTTTTAGGTGTCCAATACACTATCCTTCCTTTTAAAAGTACACATTTCCTAGGGTTAGAGAGTAGGCTTCAAGGTTAAAAGCACTTGCTTATATGACCGCCAGCCCAAGAGCTCTGGTCACCCTAACTGAAAGTGGCCCACCTGTCTATAATCCCAACATGCATTCAGAAATAGGACTTGGATCTAGGAAAATCTGGAAGGTCATGGTCCAGTTAAACTAAGCAACAGAAACAAAAACAGAGCAAAAATAAAGCAAAACAACAACAAAAAAAGGAAGAAGTCATACACATGAGGTTGTCCTTAGAAATCCACATGTGCTCTGTGGCATGTGCATGCTCCATACACCCCTCACACAGGCACACACATCCACCCACAGTAGAAAATGTATACATTCCTTAGGGGACTTATTTTATTTCCTGCTATGGTAGGCTATTTACCCAGATCTAAGTAGAGCCAGACATTCACTGCATTAATAACTGGGAAATCTGATTTTCCTGCCCCATCCATATAACTTTTCAAGAGTCTAAATCTGAAAATAATTGATGGTTGTGAGTGTACCAGGAATGAAAAAGGCACTGTAGCAGTTTAAGAAATGTTGCTATACATTTTATCTGAAACAGTGACTGAAACACAATTTCCCAAGACCTTCCTTATTAGTATCTTAAGCTTTTCAGAATGTCAGTTATTTATCTACTAATTATTTATGAATAAGCATTTAAGTGAATAATTAATTACCCATGGGTCATATCCTATTTATCATATTATGATTGATATTTTCAAAAGAGCAAAATCCCACCAGATAATTTCACAGAAAGACTCTGGTCTTGAGCGATACACCGTAGGTTACGAGGGAGAGTCCATTCTGTTTGCTTACCAATGCTCAGCAAGCGCTCTGACAATAAGCAGCAGCATCTGATGCATCAGTCACTGGGTCAGATCTCATAATATAATAGAGCCAATGCTGTGCCCTTATTATTTTCATAATTACCAAATCCAACAATATTTCATCTAAATTACATTGTGAACTCAAGCGAAAGGATATTAAGTGTCTTACTCATAAGGGATAGGATACCCTTTTCCTGCCTTTGATCCATCTTTCATCATAATCAATGTCAAAGATCATGTAAAACTCCAAAAAACACTAATAGAATCTGGTTGCAAATGTGTTTCATCAAGTGTAAAAGGTGTAGATTAATAAGACAACTAATATTTGGCAATGTGGTATTTCTAAATGGCAATAAATTTATTTAAATATGCTAATATTTGTTAGTAACAGAGAATTGAGCATAACATTATATTACATAGGTATGCCATATTATTTTATTACATAAGGTATCAAATAAATGGTTTAATTGGAACTGAATAATTAAATTATTAGGTATATACATTTGAACATTTAAAGAAAATATTTAAAAAATAAATTCCTTTGCTTTGAATATTGGTACCCAACTTTTCATTACAATGTAATGAGTAAGTAATTTCACCAAAAGTCTTTCCTTCACTCTATTATAATACTCTGTCATAGTTACCCTAAAAGAATAACTTTTAAATGTTTTATTTTTATTTATTTATTTGGGGGAGAGAGAGAGAGAAAGAAAGGGGGGGGGAGGGAGAGGGAGAGAGAGGGAGAATGGGCGCTCAAGGGACTGTATAGCCACTGCAAACGAACTCCAAATGCATGTGCCACCTGGTGCACATGGCTTATGTGGGTCCTGGGGATTTGAACCAAGGTCCTTTGGCTTTGCAGGCAATGCCTTAACTGCTAAGCCATCTCTCTAGCCCAAGAATAACTTTTAAAACGATGTAATAGTCTGACCACATACAGTGTGTCTGGCATCAATAGGTGCAAATGAAATTCAAGAAGGGTTAATAAGCTCATGAGTGAGGCTCATCCAAATATCATTAGGGACTCTACTCTAGGTGACTATTTCCTCACACCCATAGTGGGTAGAAGCGAAGGGCTTTTTTCCCTTCTTCCAATGAGAAAATGAACTAAGATGTAGGAATCCTCCTAGGATGAAGAAAGTTATAAAGGATCTATCTCTCAGATTTCTAGGAGTAGAACTGAACCGAAAGAGTAGGATATGTGTTCCAAAACTACATGCTACAATGACCTTAATAAAACAAACTAGCTCAACCCAAGATTTTCCCATAGCATATATTTATTTTTGAGTTATTTATCCAACTGAAATGCCAACAATTTTTTTTTTTGTTTAGTAAACCCAGTTGCAATTTAAATGGGTTACATACACATGGGTGATTAATAATTAGTGGCTCCAACTATACCCCTTTTCATCAATTTCAAACTATAGGTTCGAAGCTATTGATGGTGTCTGTCAAGTATATTGCTAATCTGTGGAAGCTAGAAATGAACTTTAAAATGCAGTTGTCATGTTTCTAGTTATTTATAATATAGAAATTATGCAATGGCAGTCTGAATGACAAGCAGAAGGCAGAGGGCGTACATCTAGCTGGTGTACATGGAGATGCCCATTGCCACCCAGTCTGTGTTCTCCTTACAGCTGCACCTGTGTCTTTAAAATTGGGTGTCCACACTACCAAATAACCTCAATTATCAGGGGGCTCAAGCAACAGCATTATTCCCTGAATTACTTGCCTGTTTTGCTGTCAATATAATTTTTTCAAGCCTTATAATCAAATTTCATACAATTTAAAAGGAGTAAGACATAAAGTAAAGCTGTTAAAAACCAGCCATCAACACAAAGGTCAAGACCTTCACTATAAAAAAGAGGGAAATAAATATTTTTCTTGATTTATTCTTGATATGGCACAAAGCCATTTACAATAAAAATTTTAATGCTAATTGTGAAGCATATTACAAGCTTACTTTATTCAAGTTCCCTGGCATTTATTGTGGTTAATAAAATACCTAAATTCAAGCAGATTTGTAAAAATGTGTTTATAGCTTAATAAATGGCTAAAGGAGATTATTCTTGAAGAGATATAATGTGGACCATAAATAATCTAAAGTGACAGGGATTTTGTTGTCTTTGATATCATACAAGTAATTAGTTCTTGCTTACAAAGTATTTTTTTAATTCTACAGTAATGGCTATAAAAATACATCTATATGCATTTGGGATTTCACTATTATTATCTTTAAGTTAACATGCAATGTCAGAATACTTGGTACAGATACTTTGGTTTGCAATGGATTCAAAGAAAGTTAAGGACATAGCAAAGATATCTGTATACAAATCTGGAATTATGAAATAATGACAATATGTTGAAAATGATCATTCCTTAAGTTTCATTTTCCTGATAGTTAAACAATGGGGAACCTCCAAAATAGGCCAGGCTATGTTATTCCCCAGACTTTTTTTTCTTCAAAGATTTATTAAAAATAGGGAAAGCTCACTGATTTAATATGCTTTGATACTATTCCCGGCTGAAATAGAAAAAGCAAAAACCTATAAATAGGATTATTATTTAGGCTCAAAATAAATATCCACCTGTAGCTATTCTTTCTGAAGTGCTAGATTTTAAGGAAGAAGTATTGCTTGTTCTTAAAAAGGAAATACCAAACTCCTCAAGCAAAGCTTCCTTTTATTCTGAGAACTTACCCAACAAATATACCATCAACTGCCAAGACCTTATGCAAATATAGTTAAGAAACCATCAATTTATATAATGAAATAAAATTTTTGAAATTTAGAAGGTGAAAATATTTTATATTATATAAAATGAATTATATCTAATTTATTCAAAATTTGATTTCAAAATTTCTCAGTACAAAACACCTTGCTTTTGAGAGAAGGGCATCTCAATTAGGCCCTGAAATATTCAACAATAGTAATACATTTTTAGATGCACATTCTCATCTTTCCCGGGAGTCTGACCTAGACCTTGAAATACTAAGAAGGTTGCAGTTGTCTATTTTCAGTAGCCAAGGCAATAATATTCAATAAGAAACAAATTATTTTATTATAATAATGGAAAGGTATTTCTAGAATGCAGAATATATGATTTATATTTGATAAAAGTGAAATTAAAAAAGTGAAATCATAAAAACATTATATTTTAGAGAAATATCACTATACATGGAGACATCTCACAAATAAAACTTTGACATAATTTTTTTTTCAGAAGAGTATAACAAACTATTTTAAAGCATTCTTCTCTTAATGCTTTAATGAACTAAATGTTAACAAGTAAAATTTTTATAAAACCTTAAGTGTATATGAAAGATAATTCCAGATTAAGTATGTTTCCAAAGCTTTATTTCATAGCCCTAAAAGGATTATCCTTTTTACTTTTATTTTTAGGACCATTTGACACCATTATAGTTACTTGGCTATGACAAGTCAGAATTCACTTTAAGCCATAGTGACAACCCTGAGGCTAGCAGTCAAAGACTATGTCTGAAGCAATAATTATACAAATTAATACAATAAGTGAAAGTCACATAATTGTGAACAGAGTTTGAAGAAATAGCTAAAAAAAGCAAATAATATTTTTTCAAAGTTTATGAGTAAGACTGTGCGATGACTACACTTAAATAAAAATTCTCATTACTAAGGTACTTTACACTCTAGAGATTTCTCTCATGCATGGAACTATTTTTTTTTTATTTATCTGGAACCATGTTCATGTGCATCATAGATTACTTAATAGCCATTCCACTTTAGATTAAATTCCAGTGTTTATTATAGATACACAGCCCATGAAACATCTATCACTCATGGCCTCCAATAATTATATCAACTAAAACCTATAGCATATGTTTTAGAAAAGTTTTTTTGGTCTAAACTTTCCTTCCACAAACATGCTGCTATATTTTTAATATGAATGTGAAAAAAGCTGAGGCTCATTTTGCATTAATTTTTAAGGACAGTCTTTCCTTTTTCTTTAGAAAGAATTTTAGAAAGTTCACACGTGACTCTATAAAGTCTATCAAATCAAAAAAGCTAAAAATGGAAGAGGGGTAAAGTTGTAGAGAACAAAATTCTAGACTACCACTTATTTCCTCTAAACTTTTATACAGAAAGCATTCCTGTGAAACTACTGCTGAAAATACATGGATAATTAGGTAATTAGCTGAGCTGAGTAATAGATGGATGTCTGTGCATTTAAAAAATAGTTTAGGGGTACTAATTCTGACTCAATATATATACTATGAGGACACAAATCAGGTTTATAATCAGCAAAGAAAAAAGTGAAGATTTGACTTTAAGAAGATTCCAATAGCCCTGAAACATTAAAAGTTATACATTTATAATAGTTTTTAAACATACAATGAGATTAATGGTTTGTTATTACTCATATTCTCTAGCAAGGATCAGGTGTATGTATTTGATAATCCACTCATGCAAAAAAAATATCCATTTCATGCTCATTCACCCATTGTTCTATTTGCTAAGAAGACATCAACATAATCAACACTAAATCCCTCATCTTGTGTAGCTTAAATTTATGTGCTGATAGAAAGAACATAAATTAAAATGTAATAAACATATATAGTATTTAATATGTCCAAAATGTCTTTGAGACCCATGGCACAGAATTAAATCCATTCCATTCCAGGTTAACCTAGAGAATTGCAGGTGGGTCAGGTTGTGTAGTGATGAGAAGGTGGCATAGGATTTGGGTCACAATTCTTGTTAAAGTGGTCATCTCTCTCTCTCTCACTCTCTCTGGTTTGTGTGTGTGTGTGTGTGTGTGTGTGTGTGTGTGTGTTTAGAATGTGCTAAAACAAGGACTCACTCTGTGGTGCAGGGTGGCCTAAACTCATGGCTATCCTCTTGCTTCGGCCTGCTAAGTTCTGTGATTATAGGTGTGAACCACCACGTCCTTGCTAGCAACACAACATCTTAATGCAATCTTAAAAAGTAATTGTTATAGAATCAAAATATTTTACATTATTTCCCTATATTTAACAATGTAACTTATACAGATAACTTTATATTGTTCTGAAGGAAATTGAAAAAGATAAAACTATAACCATGTCTGTCCTGCACTCTTTTTAGATGTAAATTACAAAGCATCTGTGATTCTAATACGAGTAAGATATTTTATACTTCAAAAACAAAATTGGAAACATCTCACTAACAAATCCCTTCAAAGGCATCCCAGTAGACAATTAAAGCGATTCCAACTAAATTTATATCATGATATAAATGCACATTTTGATAATAGAATCTCTAGGTGCTCAGAATTCTCTGAATCCCCCCTCTCATGTATTAAAGATGAAAATAATCCCTGCAATCAAAGATTGGAAGAAAGAAAATTTAAAATACCATTTCCATATCCATAGTCCCTTTATTGTACTTAGTAGTATTCATAAAAAAGCAAAATTTAGAGCACAAAAGTGAAGATCTTACAAGAAAATCTGAAACATCCACTTTCTCTACAATCCATATTCCTATTCCACTGGAATTATAATTTTGTTTGTTTTGTGAAAAAAAAAATGACACAACCCAAACACATAAGCCACCAGTCACTGGCAGTATCTGAGGAACATTTGGCTTTATTTGATTCTGCTATGTTGTTCTGTCTGTAAAACCTCTGAACCTAGAATTTTGCCATTTTTATTTGACAAAATTTTGTTTTGGTCCATTGCCAGCCTTTGTATATATGTTCTCTGAAACCATTCTCCAATAGCATGACCTTTTAAGCTTTGCCTCTGCTTTTTGGGCTTCAAATATTTATCACTTTTAAATGGGATTTCAAAGCACTTGGACAAATATGCTCTTTAATAACTGCTATAACCCTCTTCCTGATGAGTTAATGTTTGCAGATAGTAAAACGTTCAGTGGTACAGGTGAATTGGAAAAGGACAATTCTGTAACATCATGAATACAAGGATTTCCCTGGGTCTGAATGTAGGCTATCTTATGACTTGCTCTGGACAATTAAACAGTCAAGAGATTGCAATAGATCTGTAATTAAACCTCCAAAGATTTTGTTGTATCCTGCTTAGCCAACATTTAGATAAGCTTGTGTACCTGGACAGAGGATGAGAGAAGAAGGGGGTACCATTCATGCTACCAGGATGGCAATAAATCCATATCACCAACCAGCAGTGCATTTGCCCAAGGAAACAGCAGCTATATTCAATGCAAATTGCTCTCCTTCAGAACTGAAAACTAAATTAGATTCTGATTCAAATCCACTACTTAGTATTTCCTAGATTTCAAAAGAATATATGTGTAAACCAGAATATTGGAATAAAATATGGTTGCATCAAGATGCTACAATGAAATTATTTTGATAAATTCTGACTCACTGTTAAAGAGCTGTGTTCCTCCCCACAATGATAGAAATCCACAACAGTACTATTAATAATAGCTAGCACATGTATAATCACTTGTTGTGTGCCAAGATGCATTTCTCAGGATTGCAATCATCTTCCCATTGTAGAGATGATTAGGGGAAAGTGAGACACAGGCACAGTAACTAACTTGCCAACCTCATGTGGCATAGTTAGTAAGTAGTAAAGAGAATTTGAATCAAAGCAATAAATATGGGATCATTGTCTCTTAATAATAATGCTTATAATAAAATAGCTATATATATATCTTACAATTTTATTATTTATGTTATTTATGAGAGAGACAGGTGTGTGTGTATGTGGGGGGATGGGCATGCCAGGGCCTCAGCCACTGCAAATGAACTCCAGGCACATGCACCACCTAGTTCATCTGGCTTATCTGGGTACTAGGGAATTGAACCTGGGTCCTTAGGCTTTGCAGTCAAGTGCCTTAGTTGCTAAGCCATCTCTCCAGCTCTTGTTTTTAATATAATAATAGCTAAGTATCTGATTTCCTGATGTGTGGTGGTATATTCACTCTTCATAGTAATAGATTAAGATCAAACTATAAATACTTCCATTTTATATGAATAACTAAAGCACACAAAGCTAAAGTATTTTAGTATTAATGTTTTCATTAAAAGTGAACAATTCAGATATATTTCCCTTAAATTATGTACTCCACAACAAACACTGATAAAAATCAAAATAACCCATAACACAATGACATTGCAAGCCCATAATAATTAACACTAAAAAAGCATGAAAATGTGTAAGTTGGTAAAGATGTGGATGTAGGTGGAACTCCAAGAATTGTGGAGGGAATGAAAACCACACAAACACTTTGGAAAACAGGTTGGCAGTTTTAAGTGAGTTCGTATGCACACTTCCCCTACTCAGTAATTCTTCTGGAGAAATACATGAATGTGTCCACAAAAAGAACTGCTCCATGTTTTATTTCTAACTACATTATCATGATTCCAAAGTAGAAACATCAAAATGACCACTCACAAAACAACAATAAAAAGATTATAATACAGTTATATGGAATATTAGGAATTTTAAAAGATAAATGTGTTAATATGTAAAATGTTATTTAAAAATTTTAAATACCTTCTTAATATAGAGAATGCAGATTAAAGTATGCACTGTATGTATGTCCTCATGGGTCAGTAATTCTATAGCAGTTAAAAATATCCTAAGGGATGCCAGGCATGGTGGTACACGCCTTTAATCCCAGCACTCGGGAGGCAGAGGTAGGAGGATTGCCATGAGTTCAATGCCACCCTGAGATTACATAGTGAATTCTAGGTCAGCCTGAGCTAGAGTGAGACCCTACCTCAAAAAATATATATACTAAGGGGGCTACAGAGATAGCTTAGTGGCTAAGGTGCTTGCCGGCAAAACCTAAGGACTCAGATTTGATTCCCTAGAACCCACATAAGCAATATGCATATTGTGGCACATGCATCTGGAGTTTGTTTGCAATAGCTAGAGACCCTGGAATGCCCATTCTTTCTCCCCGCCCTCAGTAATAAATAAAAATTAATATTTCAAAATATATTCTAGGAATATTAAGTAGGGGACTATTGTTGGAAAGCAGTATAAACAAGCCCTTTCTTTGAATACCATGAAAGGAAACTATGCTTTTATCTGAGTGATGGTCAGTAAGTGTCAAAGGTTTCTGAAAGTTAACACATTGTACTAGATATGTGCATTACACTGCCTGCCAGAGATCCTTAAAAGGCCACAAAACATGTAAGAAAATCATTCATAGTTGAAGTTAGCAAATATCAATCAAGTGCTAGAACATGCCTGTGTTCAAAGATGTCCTGAGTAGCAATGTTTACTGAAGGATACTACAAAGTTGGTAATAGTCAATGTCCCTGGGATGTTCATGGATGGAGGAAACATAAGCTTACTCAAAATGACAATTAGAGAACTATCTATGACAAAAATAACCAACTAGTGAAATGTATGAGGCAGATAGATGATAAGTACAATAGAAGGGGCAATGGAAATATCACTTTTTATGAGGAAGATGGTATTGACATTTGTGAAGCATTTTGTTTAACCAATTTGATATGATGGATTTTAACTTGCTTTTAAAACTATCACCAAAATATTATAGCACCAAGCCAAACAACATCAACAGAATAATTATATATACAAAATAATTCTAGAGACATTAAAATAATAATAGACTTTAGTAAATGAATCCCTTAATGATTTTATAGTAATTTTATACTAACTCCTATTTATACTAAAATGTAGAGCAACAATACTGCCTAAAAGCTTAAAATTCATTTGAAAATCATAAACTAGTAATTGAAATTCATTTGATGTCCTATAACACACGTTTCTTCAAATGCTGAAAGGAGAGATGAATCTATAGGAACAAATTGTAACTGAGCTTATCCTGCTTATCTAATTAGATGTCAAAACATATCCACCTGTATACAATGGTTCAATAATTTTGAAAAGGAAATTTTGAATGAGCCTCCAAACCCAGCCCTACTCCAGCCCATTGAATTGGGTAGGATTCAATTGAAGAAAGTATTGAAAGCCTGTGCACCATGTGTAGTATTGGGGAAGATAACATGATTATTCAAATATATTCACTGCCATTAGAAATGATAATGTAGGGCTGGAGAGATTGCTCAGTGGCTAAAGTGCTTGTCTGCAAAGCCTAAGGACCCAGGTTTCATTCCCCAGGACCCACAAAAAGCCAGATGCACAAAATGGTGCATGATTCTGAAGTTCATTTGCAGTGACAGGAGGCTTTGGCATGCACATTCTCTCTCCCTCTCTTTCTCTCCCCACCCCACCTGGAAATAAACAAGTGAAAATTTAAAAAAAAAATACAAAAAACGTTAATGTATTTCAGTATGTGTGGAGGATAAAATATATACCCAATCCAAGATCAGAAATTATAACAAATGAAAATCATCACATTTGCAGGGATGAGGTCCAATTATCTCAATATCTAGAAATAGCTCCACATGTGAATCAAGTCCAAATTAACTAGAACACTCTCCACATAAACAGAGCAATGCAAATTTTAATGCACTTAAACTTAAGGCAGTAAATTAATTTTTAATGTAAAATATTTTTGTCAATCATAAACCACAAAAGATAATTTTGCAAGTGTCTTGAGTTTTTTCTTTGGAAAACTGGTAGTTGCAAGAATGATAAATTCATCAAAACTTAGTACTATTTTGGAAAGAAATGGAGCACTTTCTTTTAATCAGATTTGTATTTGATTGTGGCATCATTATGCTTATCTCTAGCTAGCATCTTGAGACCCTGCTCATACACACACAGTCTCATCCCCTGGAAATACTCTTCAGTGGCTTCCTCTCATACGGCCCATGACAGCATACATTGCATCTATGTAGTGGATCTGCTCAATACTAATTCTTTTGCCATGATAATTTCTGACTTTACTTGGATTTCCATGATGTTGAGTTCCTTTATTCTTGACTGTACCACTCACATGTTCACTTTACATCTCAGATCAAGTCCCTTTCTCTTAAACTAGCTACTCCTTTTATATGTCAAAATAATAAATGATTTACCTCTGTAACTACAACGAAAGAACTGAATAAGAATGTAATAAACACTCCTTGTATATATAGATGAAAATATCCAAATACCAGTCCCTCAAAACATAATTTCCTACAATAACATTCAATGACAATGTAAATGAAAAGACTGATCAGTTTCTCAAAATCACTATGGATATATTCAGGGTATACCTATTTTCACCCTTCCTGCAATGGCTGGTAACTCCCTCGAGGACATAAGCAAGGACAACTTCAGTGGTTGTCTATTTTGTTGTTCTTGTTTTTGGAACTATTGTTCCCCACATCCTTTCATTCACTGTCAAAAAGCTGTTTTTTCCCACTTTACATATTATTATTTCTAAAGGAAAGGTATATATAATTTCTATTTATATAATTCTCCGAAACCTAGCTCAGAGATGGTTACACTCAAGGGAAGACATTTTCAATGTGAGAAAGGATTAACAGTGAAGTCTTTAAACTCTGAAAACTTTCAAGTTTCCAAATGAGATGGTAGCTACTATATCAATTATCAAAATGTTTATAAGTTGGGCATTGCAGCATAGGCCAGTAATTACAACTATCTGTGTAGCTGAGGCAGTAGCATCACAATTTCAAGGTCTGTTTGGTTTACAGAGTAATTTCAAGGCCTGTCTGGGATACAGAGAAGATTCCAGGTAAGACTAGGCAATTTAGAAAGACTGTTTCAATAAAAGCAACATTAAAAGGGCTGAGGAGAGAACACAGTGGCAGAGTTCTTGTCAAAAGTGCGGTTCAGTCCTCATTCTTGGAGTGTCAGAGAGGGGCATGCTTTGTAATGAAATACTTTAGTAAATTTCTCAGTCACTATAGCTGGCAGTTTATGAAACCCCAAGTATTCTTAAAAGGGCAGAAAACGGAAAAAATAGACAGCAGTCAAAAACAGATTATAGTCTCAAAAGGATACTAAATAATTAAGTCCTGTCTTATTTATCTTATTTTCCTTAGAATTCACACAAGGAAAAGAGGCAGGGATTAAAAGATGATAGACTGGAAGAAATAATTCCCATGAAGATTGGAAGAAACTGAAAGATCAGCTCACTTGATCCAACCTCCATAATAATGTGTTCAAAAATGTTGATTGCATCAATGCAGATATCTCTGAGCCCTTTCACTATTAGCATCCAATGATCACCAATGTTCCAATCACCACACTATATACCTTTCACCTGATATGCAAGTCATTGAATCTTGACAGCAATTATTGCAATTATCACTATTTCACTGGCAGGGAAAACAAGCATAGAAAAGTTTACCTGCCTGAGATTACTATGCAATTGAAAGCACAGATCTTATATGTTTCATCCCACATGTGCACACGTGTGTGTGTGCCTGTGTATAGGTGTGCTTATATGTAGAGGCCAGAGTACAACGTCCAGTGTTAGTCCTCTCTGGTGCTATCTGCCTTTATTAAGAGAATCTCTTCTTATCCTGGGGCTCACCAATTAGGCTAAACTGTCTGGCTAGTGAGCCCCAGAGATTCACCAGTTTTCACCTCCTTAGCTCTAGGATTGAAATTTGTATGGCAGAGCTGGAGAGATGGCAGAGCTGGAGAGATGGATTAGCTGTTAAGGCTCTTGCCTGCAAAGTCAAAGGACCTTGGTTCAATTCCCCAGGACCCACATAAGCCAGATGCACAAGGTGGCACATGTGTCTGGAGTTCATTTGCAGTGGCTGGAGGCTCTAGCACATGCTCATGTGCACTCTCTCTCTCTCTGCCTACGTATTTCTCTCTCTCTCTCTCTCTCTCTCTCTTTCTCTCAAATACATAAATAAAAATAAAATATTTAAAATTTGTATGGCAATGTACAGCTTTTTGTATGGGTTCAGGTCTTCCTTCCTGTAAGTCAAGTACTTTACCCTTTTCTATTCAAAAGCCCTATGTGCTATTTAATCTCCTATGTCATCCTTCCTGGTACCTATATCCAAGAACTTCATTTGTTTGTCTCCTCCTGTTCCTGTTTCCTACTGAACAACTTTGGACCAGTTATGCCCATCAATGCTCAGGAGAAAATCTGAACAAGCTTGATATAAACTACCTGTAATTATGAGAGAAGACAGGACACCCCTTAATTGACCGGTTAGTCAGGCACACATCCTTCTGTTGAGAGGCTAGTCCCCTCACTGGAATTGCTTCCTCTTAATTCATTCTCTCTCCTGTGTTCTCTTGTATTTCTTCCCATTAGTCTTAAGAGGTTCACTTAAAAAATAACTTTAATTTCAACTACCACCTTTGGTTCTCTTCTTACAGGTTGATTCCTCTAATCTACTTAGGTTTATGTTTAGAAGTAAATTTCAACATATTGAGAGAGAGGAAAAAAAAAGACAGTGAATGTCCCTGGTGCACTATCTGCTCATATATATTCTATCTAGGTTGAATTTGGAGAAGACTGGGAGTTTAATGCCAAATGGTTGCACACATTTTGCATTTTTAATCTCATACTTTCTTATATAATGTATAAAGCACTTTATTATATAAATTATAAGTGAAAGTTATCTAAAAGTAAAAATATAAAATGAATATACATTTGAGTTTATATCCTTGAAGCAGTTCTGAGGACAAAAAAATCTATTCTTTGGGCAGGATGGCAATTGAACAATTTGTCTGAGAACCTCCTAACCCTCAGATATTTCTGACTACCATAAATTTCGCCACTCACCTTTACTTACATATTAACTGCCATCATTTAACTCTATGTGACTCTCTAAATCTCCCATCATCTTCATGCCATTATTCAGTTGATATTCAAGAGACTTCATCTAATTTCTCATAAATTTACTTAATATTTTTCAGCTCTTATCTACTAACAAACTAAACAAAATAAATTATTTTTCTTTCATGCTGGTTTTGGGATTCATGTTTCTCTGCTTTTCCTTTCAGTTATTTGATAGTGAATGCACTTGTGATATAGCTTCTGTTTTGATGTCTTGAATCATTCCACTCCTGATAGAAATGGTTTAAGGATCACAGCATGTTGCAATCTCCTCCAGTTTCTCTAATCTGCCTTTATAGCAATTTCCTCTCTTCCTTATGCTCCTTTCAGATCCATCCTACTCTATTTCCACCACCATCTACTCTAATTTACTTTCTAATTCCACTGTCAATTTTCCCATTGTGTTTGAAATCTCACTGTTCCTGCCAAAATTGCCACCACTGTCTGGGACCCTTCTGCCTCAGTCCTTATACAACAATAAAAATGAATCATCATTATTAAGATACAAATTTTAAAATTAGTAACTTTTAATTATCTTTCTCTTCATGTAATATGATACAAATATCAGTAGATAAATCTAGCTTATTCAGTTCACTAAGTTCAACTCACATCATACATAGGTAATTGCAAATCTTCAGTGTACAAATATGCTAGAGAGAGATAGCATCTTTTTGCACAATATACCATATGCTACAATACACTGGATGACAAAGGCTTCAAGTTATTCAAATTCATGAACTCATATTTTATTTCAAAGTTAGAAATGGTCCTAAAGATCACCTAATTTAACAACCATAAGATAATAAAATCATCTCTACAACAGTCTTGGTCAAGTGAAATAATCAGTTTAAATCATGAGTTACAGTAAGAAAATATGCATGTAGACTTTTAAGGGACTGAGAGATACTACCATGAGTGTTTCCATATGATGATGTGTTTTATCACTTTACTTATACGTCTTTGTGTCATCACAATAGTATAATAAGAACTGTGAGTTTTCATCACTCACTCATGTATAGCCTATATACAATATTGTTATCCCAGGCTTTATTTGTCCAAACTAAACTCTCCCACCTCCTTCAAATGTTTTTCATGTAGCACTATCACGTACTATTTCCAACTCCATACTTTAAGCAATCTCTGGTTCATTCATGTATAATTCCAAGTAAAGTGCCAGAGTTCACTAAGCATGCATTCTCCTATTCTTAGATACCTTCAAGACTTCATCCTTCCATAATGTTCTACTATAAAAATGTACCATTGTAACCCAAAATAACTTCATTTGCAGGTCAATGGCGTTAGACCTCATTTATATACCAATGTGATATTATAACAGGATTTAAATAACCCAAACGCTTCTCATATTAGAAGTACTGTTTTACATAAATATAAATTTTATCTGTTTAATTTTTGTAAATACTTGATACTTTGTTGAATACTTCCACCTAACTGGAAACTTTATAGATGGAGCTATGTTACGTTCTCTTCATACACATTATCTTTATTTAATTATCATATCCCTGAACAAAGAGATTAGTTGGATTTTTTGTGATCAATATAGAAAGTTTGATTACAGAAATAGAGATTACACTTTTGTAATCAATACATTAACCACAACCTTGAAATCCAGGTCCATAGTGTTTTAAAGTCATGTGTTTGAAGAGAGAATCAGAGACAGATAGCAGATTAGATATAAGCATGTAGCATAGTCAACTGTTAGAAAAAAAAAAGTTAATAGAGGCTGGAGACATGGCTCAGTGGTTAAAATCCCTTGTTTGCAAAACCTGATGACCCAGGTTTCATTCCCCAGTACCCATGTAAAGCCAGACTCACAAAGTGGCACATGTCTCTGGAGTGCATTTCAAGTGTCAGGAAGCCCTGACATACCCATTCTCTCTGTTTCTCTTTCTCTCAAATAAAAATTTTAAATAAAACTTAATAAGATTCAGGATATGATACTATCTTTGTACATAACAATGGTGAATAACAATGCAACCACAGAGGCTGGAGAGATGGCTCAGCACTTATAGGCATTGTTTGCAAAGCTTGAGAGACTGAGTACAATTTTCCAGTGCACATGTAAAGCCAGATTCACAAAGTGGTAAATGCATCAGGAATATGTTTGTAGCAGCATGAGGCCCTGGCATACCAATTCATCCCACCCTGCTCCCTTTGAAAATAAACAAAAACATATCACATAGATAGTACCAAAAATTAGCAAGGATGAAAATAATTCTCTGATGGTAGATGTGCAAATCAGCACAAATTTATTCTTTTATTTCCTGTGTTATTATTTCTCTGGGCAGGCCTGACTGACCTACACCTAGCTATGTATAACAGGGTGGCCTCAAACTAGCAGCAATCCTCCTGCTTCTCTGCCTCCTGGGTGGTAGAATGACAAATGGGTGTCACTGTGCAGGGCTGCTTTCTTTATAAAAGCTTGTGGAGGGCTGGAGAGATGGCTTAGCAGTTAAGGTACCTGCCTGCCAACACTAAGACCGCCTGTTCTATCTCCAGGCCCCATGTTTAGCCAGACATAAAAAATGACACAATACTGCATTTGCCCATTAGGGGGAGCACATGTCTGGAGTTTGTTCACAGTGGCTGAGAGGTCGCTGGCTTGCCCATTCTCTGTTTTTTCCTCTCTATCTCTCTCAAATAACAAAAAAATATAAAAAAGCTTGTAGAGTCATTAAAAGTATCAAAGTATGCATTCCTTTTATTTAGTTTTGCTTTGGGAACTTATCCTCAAGAGTAAGTCAGACTATGCTCCGCACAGGTGGCATAATATTTAGCTATTGAAATCATGGAGAATAACAACCTGATATTGAAAATATCCATATTATAAAACTGTGCGAACTATTATCCAAAAAGTAATTTAAAAAGTATATATACATCTGTTGATACAGCTAGGTAAGCATAGGAATAACAAATCTGTATGGATAACAACAAAATGATATTGGTGAAAATCCATTTCTTAACATTAAATTTATTAGGAATATATATGTGCTGAAGTTGATATGCTCTGTTTAGTAATGTGTTGGACAAACTAACTTATTTTAAAATAGTGAACTCTTAACTTGATTATTCCAATCATATTTCTATGATTTGGTTTTCTAGACTCCTAGACTCCAGGAATCTCCCTACCTCCATCTGGAACTGAAGGTACAAACCACCAATGCCAAGTCAGTTGCTATATTTTTTAATCACAGTATTAAACTTATAACACAAGTAATGTTGTCCAGAATAATGAGGAAGAAAGAAAACCAAGGGTTACATTAAGGTCTTGTGCAATTTTAAGTGTTTCCATTTCACATTTTTTTGTGTGTAGTATGTGTGGTAATGTATATGACACATGCAACATGTGTGCATATGCACAAGGAGAACAGAAAGAAATATAAAGTATCCTCTATTATCATTCATCTGCCTCATTTCCTTAAGACAGATTCTCTTTCTGAACCTGGAGCCTGTACTGATTTTCAATTAGGTTCGCTATCTGTGTCATTTTCATTTTTTATTACTATGCAAAGGTTTAGGTTTAATTATGGAACTTTCTAATAATATCATTATTATTATTGTTTTTTGGTTTTTTGAGGTAGGGTCTCACTCTAGCCAAGGCTGACCTGGAATTCACTGTGTATTCTCAGGGTGGCCTTGAACTCATGGCAATCTTCCTACATCTGCCTCCTGAGTGCTGGGATTAAAGGTGTGCACCACCATGCCCAGCTCTAATATTATTTTATTTAATTATCCTCTCAGCTTGTATTCCACATCCCCATGTCCCCTCTCTGTATTATCCTATCCCATTTTCTTTCAGCTTTCATGTCACATGTATACTTTTGCCATTCACCACCCTCCTTTTCTTCATTTATCTTCTGTCTATCTGCTTTTAGTCACAGTTTGAAAGTAAATTATGTCACATAATCTGGCAATATAAATATGGTTCCCCTATTATAACACTAGTTAAACATCAGTACATATTCAAGTCAGCTGAGTCTGAACTCAGTTTAGTATTGTTATATTCTTATAGTATGTGTTTATGCTATATCAGGAATACTATAAGTGTTAATTATGTTTAAGATTTCATAACTCTTCCTCCACTCATATCATAAATTCTTTACCTATTCCTCTATAATTAGAAAAAAAAACGTTATTACTTTAAAATGTGAGCATACTCAAAGTTTATTCCAACACATATTAATAGCTCTGTCATAGAAGTTTGATTTCAATAAGAAAATTCTTTAAAAGAAAAAAAATATACAATGATTATACAATAGACCTCAAGTTTAATACAAATCATATATTCCTTATATAATTATTTTACTTATTTCAAATAATTAGAAATAGCTTGGTGTAAAAAGATTTTATAAAAACACTGTCTTCGGGCCGGGTGTGGTGGCGCACGCCTTTAATCCCAGCACTTGGGAGGCAGAGGTAGGAGGATCGCTGAGAGTTCAAGGCCACCCTGAGACTACATAGCTAATTCCAGGTCAGCTTGGACCAGAGTGAGACCCTATCTGGCAAAACCAAAAACAAACAAACAAACAAAAAAACACTGTCTTCTAAAATAGTTAAAGTAATATTAGCGTGACTAAGCTATTCAAAAACTATTCAGCTACTTGTGTCACCATCACAAGCTGAGTCTTGATACGTGCTATATCCTGATATCTTCACTAATCAATTAACTATTTTTATTTTTACATCTCAATTTTTAAATTTGTGTCCTGTTCTAATTTTTGCATCACTCTAAGGTTGCTTCTTTCATGACTTGTAGGCTACAGGTATCATGGTAATATCCTCCAAACTGTTTTCTTATTTTCTTCTTCCCTTCCTGTTTGAAATTTACACAGCCACTTCACACCTCTGCTCCCCCACTTTGCATACTTACTATTTGCTTCTCTTTCTTTCCTTTCCACAAATGTTGGCAAACCCTTAGTGTTTCAGTTGATTTTTGTTTCACATTTGCATTGGCAAATAGCAAAAAATGAACTAGAGAAGTTAGAAGAAGATTTAGGTTAGACAAAGGGGAAGAGAGCATACAGGCATCAGATGAGCACATGAAACACTCATAAAGGGAAATGTGTTTTCTCAGCCTTGTACGTGTGTGTGTATTCCTTGAAATCATATATATATATATATATATGTGTGTGTGTGTGTGTGTGTGTGTGTGTGTGTGTGTGTATGTATGTGCGTGTGTGTATATATACATATATATACATATATATATGTGTGTGTATATACATATATATACATATATACATATATATACACACACACACATATATATATGTATGTATATTTGTATATGTATATTCCTTGAAATACATACACACACACACACACACCCATTGAAGTTGGAGGAAAAGCCTTATAACTTAAAATAACAAGTAATGTTCATAAGAAGTTTCAGTTATAATCAGAGAACACGTGAGGTGCTCAATGAGGAATTAACTACCTCGTCTTGAGGAGAAGTGAAATGACAGCTCTCACAGCTCATGCTGTTTCCTTCTAATGTACACTGTTGAGAAGTCCTATGCCACCTTTCCAAATGTGAAGTCCTTTAAATTTAACTATGCAATATCAGTTATTCTTCTTCATGCTCCAATCTTCATTAACTACATCCTAAGCCTGTTTCAGAAGCAGATTTATGAAAACATTTCCGCATCCTTCCATTCTAGCTGCTCATATTTCAGGGAAGATAACATGTAGTCTTGAACAATGAAATAAATACCTACTGTGCTAGTTTCTTAGTGAAATGACAAATATCTGAAAGAAACAAAAAGGGAAAAGAAAAAAAAAAGATTTCTTTGGACCACAGTAGCAGAAGCTCAGCTCTCCCAAGACAGGGCAGAACACCATGAAGGAAGCTGCTCACTCATGGAGGACAAGAAGCAGAGAAACACGGGAAATTGCTGGGCACAGGTGTAGCTTTTCAGATCATACATGTGGTAACACAATTCTTCTAATCAGGCTCCATCTATTGCAGTTCCCTTCACTCCCAAAGTAGTATTAAATGCTGAGAAACCACCCTCCGTACATGAACCTGTGAAAGAAACTCTGTATCCCTAACACCTATGAGGCTAGCCTGACAAAGATGGGTGACACATCTTTCTTTGCTAGATTTATTCCTGGTATTATTGATGCAAATGCTAATCTGTGTCTATAAATCTTCCTGGAATTGGCACTTAAGGTGCTTCCCATGTCATAAAAATTCCACAAGTTTACTTGGATCTTTATATGTTTCATTTAGCCTATCTTATATTTTTAATATTTTTTACTGAGAAACAGATATGTGCCATAAAAATCCCCATTTACCCCTTTAAAATTCAACTCTGTGTTTTTAGTACCTCCACAAAATTGTGAAACTTATCACTCCAGAACATCGTCATTACTTCCAAAAAACTACATACACATTAAACAATAACTTCTCATTTTCCTCTACCCATATACTTCACAAACCAACACTTCAGTTTCTGCTGTGATGGATGCATCTATTCTAGACATCTCATGTACACAGTATCTTTCTCCTTTCATAGCTTGTTTTTCCCTTAACATATTTCCAAATATCATACATATTACAGAAGGTATCAGAACTTCATTCTTTTTTTTTTTTTTTTTTTTTTTTTTTTTTTTTTTTTCTTTTTGGTTTTTCGAGGTAGGGTTTCACTCAAGCCTAGACTGAACTGAAATTCACTATGTAGTCTCAGGGTGGCCTCAAACTCACAGTGATCCTCCTACCTCTGCCTCCCAAGTGCTGGGATTAAAGACATGTGTGCCACCACACACAGCAGAACTTAATTCCTTTTATGGCTACATAATATTCCATGTAGGACATGCCATGCTTTGTTAATCCATTTGCCAACTGATATATATGTGAGTTATTCTACATTCTGGATATTACAAGCAATGCCTCTATGGATATCTATGGGTAGTTTTTCTTTTTGTTTTGTTTTGTTTTTAGAAGATTTTAATTCTATTGGGTAGTGATAATTTCTTGAAGATATCTCCAGATATTCAACATTTTAGAAACCTACCTTTTAATAAGCACCATAATAATGTCAGTTTTCTAATGTCGCTTAATTAATCATCATTGCCCATAGTGCTCATAAAACAAAGAAAAACTGTTGGAAAGAGGGATGAAGGTTTAAGACAGCAGAAACTTTGTAAACAACTGAGTGAATGTTACTGCATATATTTGTTATCAGTGATGAAAACATTGTGCGTGTGTGTTTTCATTGATAGACAACAAAACATACATTCTATGTACTGAAAGGCTTATTTTTCACTAGTTTTAAGGGAACTATTTTAGATTGAACTAGAACTTAGCCAATGAACATTAAACATACCGATAAATGTTTTCCATCATTGATATACTTGCATCTTTTTAATCTCCTAATAAAATTCAAGCCCGTAACCTAAAATTGTCAAACAGCCATTCAGCTGATAATAAATTGCAAAATAAAATGTTCCATCCACAACCTTCCATGAAACAAAGTATAAACACTATCTGCATGAAAATACTTGTAAACTTGAAAATAAAGAAAAAATAATAAAATTTTAAGGCAATTTCACCAATGGAGCAGTAGGTATAAAAATACCAGGGTAAAATAATTGCTGCTGAGGAAAATGTGGGATGTGAGATACTGAGAGCTCATCAAATTCAAAATAGGTGAAAATATTTTAGAGGTAGCATAATACAGCCAAAAATGAATCAATAATTCTACAGTGCCAGAATATACTTATAGTGAATCAAGAGGATGCTGGGCAAGCAGAGAAGTGGAATTATGAAAATGACAAATGCAGTAAGTCATAGTTAAGACAAACTAAAGAATCAAACAGAGGAAGACATGGAACACCTAACAATACCCAAAGCTGATAACTAAAAAAAAAAAAAAAAAAATACCAGCAAATATTTGAAATTCTCTTCCTTAAGCACATCACAAATATAAGAAGTAATTCTTCTTATTCCTTTTGGAATAAGGAGACAATGGCAAGGAGAAAAATAAAGCCACAATGTAGGGTTGACAGAGAAGAAATTACAAAACACCTACACAGTATTACAGAGCTCAACCCCTGAAGTTGCTTTAGGCTTAAATAAATGGGCAATGGGGACTAATAAGTCAAGTGCTTGTAGTAAGGAGTTATTGGGAAGTTACTGTGGTATGAATTTTATTCATGTTCACAACTGGACCTGTTGGAAAACACTGTCCTCATTCATCCTTCACCGATAAGTACACAATCTCACTGTTGATTTTATGTACTCATCTCATCACTACACTACACATTTATAGAGCAGAGGGTATCAAGACAGTATATGTGCATTTTATAATCACAAAATCCTATGATTATTAGAGGTCTCAGAAACAAGTTTGTGCTATCTCTTACAAAACTTGGATAACTTTCCTTGTTAGGTCACAGCCAACTTTCAGCACGCAGTCTTTTGGTTTTAGCCCATCAGCATGTCATGAACTGACTGTCAAGAGTGTGAAAAACATTCAAATCAAAACTTTTTTTTTTCCCCCACTAACAGAGCAAGTTAGGTGCCTTCTCTGAATGGCTGCTCTGTCACTTCAGCCTCTGCTGGAGTTGATGCCTATGTGACATGTCTTGCCCAGGTGATCTGAACAAAAACCACGTGAGACATTTCCATAATGGTTCCCAACTTCTGTCAGGAGCTCACACTCACTGGCAGTGAGGCTTTCCAAAAATGTTAAGTAAGACCTGTGTCTCTAAGTTCAAAACTTTACACAGAAGTCTCAAAGCTGACACACACACACACAAAATTGAGCCAATAGGAAATGAAATTTGTCTTCATAAAAAAAAAAGAGCAATGTTGGGCTGGAGAGATGGCTTAGCAGTTAAGATGCTTGCCTGCGAAGCCAAAGGACACAGGTTTTATTCCCCAGGACCCATGTAAGCCAGATGTACATAGTGGCACATGTCTCTGGAGTTTGTTTGCAGTGGCTGGAGGCCCTGGTACACCCAATCACTCTCTTTCTCTGTCTCTCATAAACAAATGAAAATAAAATATTAAATTAAAAATAGCAAAATTTAGTTTTCTTTTTTCTTTTAGTATTTTATGTTCTTCAGGATGGGACTCATGTACTTTACAGTGAATCAGAACCCTACAGTGAATTGGTTTCATGTACTATTTCAGAAATTAGATAATATTTGTTACAAATCCCACTGGCTGTGGGATGCAGAACAAGGAATGCTAGTCTTTTTATTAAAAACCACAAAGTTCAATTCATATTTTGCAACTTGGACCACAAGTGTAGAAAAACAAGAACACATCAGCATGCACACATGCAAACTTGCAGAAACACAGAGAGAAGACAAAAATGGCTTATATTTTCACTCTAGCTTTTATAATAATAGCCTTTCAATCAATTCTGCAATAATAAACAGATACTGAACTGCATTTAGTTCAGAGGATTAGACTCACACATAGACTGCCTGTCTGCTCATTGTTTCAGTGTCACACATGATGTTCAAGAAATCCTGATAAGAGTACTAGACTATTTGCAGACCATAAAAATACAAGAATCAGCCGGGCATGGTGGCTCATGCCTTTAATCCCAGCACTCGGGAGGCAGAGGTATGAGGATTGCCGTGAGTTCAAGGCCACCCTGAGACTACATAGTTAATTCCAGGTCAGCCTGGGCCAGAGTGAGACCCTACCTCAATAAACAACAATAAAAAAATACAAGAATCATGACTTGACTAAGGAAATTTTAACCAAATTTCCAGTGTTTCATTGCATAAACTAGTTAATAACAAAAGATAATTTTGTCAAACATGTCCTTTTCATCTGTTTGAAAAAATATTTCTTATATAGGACCATGAATGACATTTCATTGTTTCTTCAGTCCCCATTAATATATTTTATTAGGCATTTATTTGTAAAGGGGATCAGTAATGTTCCACACAATGTCTATGTATGTAATTTCTCTGATAACACCTCTGTGATGGTGTACAGTCTGTTGTTGTTAATACCAGTTTCCTACTGACCTGGTACTAGTAAACGTTAGGGGTGGGGATGGTATGCATCACCACAGATACTTGTTTACTACATATTCTTTGACATCAGGAAGCATATAGCATCTGGCTGAGGACTGTTTAATATGAAGATTGTCAGCTCCCCCACCATGTTTTCCTCCCTTAACCGGACTGTTATTCAAGTAGTTCCAGCTTAATATTATACCATTGTCCAGCTCCTTCTCATCCAACCTAGTAATCTGTAATTATTACCTATTAATTAAATAATCATACAATAATTAAATATTTTAATCTGCATAAGTCAATAACTTCATTTGGATGTCTCTGTTAATTCCAGTTAGTTTTATTGGTTGTATGTATGCTTCGCCTATTTATAATTGAGTGGCATAAGAAATCTTAGACAAGGCATCTTCCAACAAGGAAGTAACTTCAATTTTAGCCTGATGAACATGGTCTTTGAAACACAATCTGCAAAACTCAGAGATATGGTTGCTTTTAACCTTAACTGGATAGCAGCATAGATATAACAGAAACTAAGGAAAAGCAATGGATCTATGCAGCAGTAATCATCTGAGTAATAATCTTCTAACCACTGGCTATTATTTGAACCAAGTAATTGATTTAGTTCTTAGTTATTTAATCATCACAAAATAATATAAAATGTTTATGCTCCTGTTACAAATGAGGAAAATAAAACACATATGTATTGGGAAGTTTTTGATACATTATTTATTAAACACATGGGATGACAATATTGTCTGTTTAACAGCCTTTTACTTAATTTCTATGTTGTGAAATATTTTCAAGTTCTCCTTTGCACATTATGGAAACTTCGACTTGTATACAATATGCCTGATACTTCTATTTCATTAACTATGCACGGTGCTTCCTCCATGTCATTAATCAAAAACTTGTTACACTCTGAGATTCACAGTCCCTGTGCTGATCTAGAATGATGGAAGGTGACAAGGGTGAAGACTCTGTGCTGCACCCTGTCCAAAAGGTTAAGGTCAGTTTATTTTTATGCCTTGTCAGTGACCACATAATGTGTTGAAGTTCACAGTGATGTAGAGACAAAGAGTTCATGTCAGAAAGTCAATTCCAAAAAAAAGTACTTTGTTGACTTTTAGTATTTGTAGCTCCAAAGAAAATGTGCCTATTTTTATTTATTTATTTTTTTTTTATTTACTGACCAAAGGTTTTTTGTTTGTTTGCTAGGAGGGAAGTTTCTTTCTAAGTTATAAGCTTTTCCCATTTTTCATAATCTTCCTGAAAATATGTTTGTATATTTTTAGACATTCAATAAAATATTATAGCCCATTGGAATATCTAGTTTATGAATATTTTTACATATGAACTCCTATATAAGTTTAAAAATCTGCTTCCTTCTATAGGAATTGGTAGTCAAAACTTAACTTCTTATTTAAACTTATAGTTTTTTGTAAAATAAAAAAAATAAGCCATTACCTAGTGTTTCTGGTATTGTGCTGATTAGGCACCCATGCAAGCAAGGAAAAATTGTAAGATAACTTCAATAAATAGTATTGTGCTGAATTTGCTGAGTGCCTAAAGAAAGAAGTAAGCAAAAATGAGCCTTGTATATATGGATCACCAACAATGGAAGATAATATTTCCCAAGTGAACAGAGGACATACCAGGAGGAGAATGGACAAAGCTCATATGTACACCTTGGGAGAGAATACTGTCCACAACGGAATCAGGAGGAGAAGCCAAACCATTATGCACATGGATGTTCTAAATAGTGATATTCAACACAAAGCCACTCAAAGTTGCAAAATAATACCCAGCTCTGAATGACAGAAATACCTGCAGTCCTTAAAGGAAAATAGAAAAAAATAAGCCTAAGAAAGGAATATGTTTAATAGCAGAGACTGATGAAAGCTACACTTCTTTCTATGCTCTCATTAATCACTTGAGAAACTTTTGTTCAACTTTGTTGAATGTTTTTTGAACTAAACAATAGCTTGTATGTGCTTCAACTGTAAGTCTCTTCCTTCACATTTAAAATATCAACCAGATAGTCATCTCTGTCATTATTAGTCAGGCTGATGCACTTCTATCAAAACATTTACACTAACTTTCTCTAACAGGAAAAGAGGATCAATCAAATTATGCATTTCATATGCTGAAGTGAATTGGGGTATCAAGATCCTTGGAGATTTTTACAATACTCCAGTGAAAGTATATGCTATAAAATACACAGTTCTCCCTTCCTTCCTTGCAGTTTTTGCTATGATTTTACCAAACTTATCAATCTGTTTTCCAATTTTGTTGCTTATTTACTCAGATCACTTGAATTTTAAAAAGATATAGATGTGTTTCTTGGACTATCTTGAGCTACATAGATTTCTAGAAAGCAAGGGCTTATACTACTTTATATCCTATTGTCATAATAGCAAAATCAAAGATTTTAAATAAGTATATTATTTTAGAACTTGATCAACATGTTCATTTGTTTCAAAATAAGTTCAATAAAAACTTTAATTCACAATGTGTTATGTTAAGAGAGTCACAAAACTATGATTTTAACTTTCTACATAAAAATTTAATTGATCCATTGTGAAAGAAATTTATAGACAATAACTATCAAGAGATAATGAAATAATTAAAATAACCAAACACTTAGCATGAACTCAACTGTGTGTGTATGTATGTATGTGTGTATATATATATATATACACACACACATACATACATACACATATATATATAATTCTAAGTATATTTTTGTATTTCTAGACAATAAAAATTTAGATGTGATAAATAAAAATTTTAAGCTATTCATTGGTGGAAATATGCTAGTTTAATAATCAGTATTTCCAATCTTCCAAATCATGTTGTAACTTTTTGATTAAAAAAAAAAAAATAGGTTCATTAGGGGGATTACCTAAATCAAAAGGCCCTGGAGAGGGTGAGATGAAACCTTACCTTAAATTTCTCCTGTTTCTCTTTCTTCTCTTTTTCTTTTTTTCTTTTCCCTTGGTGCTGGCCTATAATTCCCTGTACCAGGAAGTGGCTTATATCCACAATGAACTGTTATATCCACGGAGAGACCTACTAGATCTCCCAAAACAAACAAGACAGACTTCTGTCAGAGTACTGGATTACCCATCAGAGGTTAATGGTAAGACTTTACTGCTGCATACACCATATGCTGTTGGCACAGACCATGACAGACCAGGTTGGAATCCAGAGGAGAGCCATTCCCCAGACAATTAGCCCATCTAGTGCTAAAACTTGCTACATGAGTTACCAGGGGAAAGTGACCAACATCTGTCCCAGCAACTTGAGGTCTAAACTACTCAGAAGCAAACAACCTGACATGATGCTCACACAAGAGCAATAGTGGCACACAGTCATGGTGGGTAACCAACTGCTCTTGGACTGACAGATCCACACAGTCGAAAGGAAACCATATCTGGAACTGGAAAACAAATCAGAATCATATCCAGATAATGATTCTGTTTTCTATGGTCAAGCTCCCACTAACCTTGAGCTATAAGAGGGTCTACATCCTTTAAATTCTCTCTAAATTAATAATGGTTATCCCATTTAACCCATGCTAACTTCATTCTCCATTGGAGAATCTGCGACTCTTTTTCAGATGAGGAGATAAATGACACATTGCATTCAACCTTGGCCCCAGCTGAAACACAGAGGAATTGGGGTAATGAGCAACAGTGCTGCTTTCTTAGTGACTCTGATATAAGCACATGGGTGAAGGAGACAGACACTGAGGACACTCAGCACATACCAAACCACAGATCAAAAGGCTCCTCAATGCCCATCACTCAAGTAGACTTAAAATACTCCCAGGATAGCTTAGGGAATTTTGAAGAAGAGGGGGCAGAAAGCTTGTAAGAGCCACCAGTTGGGACATTTTGCACAGACATTGCCTCTACCCCCCACCACAATGCATGGCCCACAATCCCCATGGGGTTGACCTATATCCCCAACAAGGAAGGCCCCTTCTGAAAAGGGATGGGGAGGAGGGAAAAGATGGTATCAACATGTGTTGTTTACAGACTAAATATGTCCATATCTAATTTAAAAAACAAAGTAAAAGCAAATCTCATGCTGTGGCTGAGAAGAATAAGAAATAAGAAGAATAAGAATAAGAAGAATAAGAAATGTCAAAGTGTGTACACCTCCTTGAGGATCACTATTCTCATCCAAACTCTAAGATGGCTTTACATAAAATGTGACATTTATCCCCCCCCTCAAAGAAATAGGCCCATTAAATAATACAGAACATAAAATTCACATGTTCATATGAAATAATATAGATCTATAAAACTCATGTTCATAGTAGTTGCAAAGTTTCCAGAAAAATATAGTGAACCTCAAGCAAATGTGTGAATCATGCAGAGCACAGAGTTACGACATTGCTATGGAAACTGACAAAAGGACAATCCTTATCATGAACACTATTCAATGAAAAAATTATATATTTTCCACATAACTTTGGAATTTGTTGATATAATATGTAAGATATTATCTCAACACCAGTTTACTCAAAAGGAAAGACAGCACGACAGTAGCAACAGCACAGCTCCATTGATACGAAAGTGTTCAGTTGCATAGTGATTAGGTAACCATTGACACTAGACATTGTCATGAACCTGATAAACAGGCATCAGTAATGATACAGATGAAGAAGGTTTAGGTAACTGTTGTATCCATACATTTCCTCCCAGTGTAGTAAACTTTAATATCTCTAGGCAGTACAGGAGAAAGTCATGCACTTTGAGTTGTTTTTCTTAATGGAGTTCTGAATTTGTTCTTCCCATACCCTTGCCCTTCCACCAATCAACCACGTTTCCTGAGATAGTATAACAAGGTAGGTAACTAGGAACGCTGGTAGGCTTTATCTTCATTCTGGAATTCTTAGTATTATATCCTACCTGAAGGAAATAGCTGGCCATAACACGGACACTTGATCTACTGATGCTGCTAGTAGTTATCATTTTTATAAGAAGCTTGACAGTGTATTGTAGGCTTTGATGCACAGAATTTCTTTTTCTCAGGTCATATGGCTTCCCTTGCCTTCTCTGAATTTCTCCTCCCTTCTCCTACTAGGTTACTTTTGAACTGTCTTTATCAAAGAAGACATACTTGGCATTTTCCTGTGCCAAGTACATCACTGTAGACAACACAAATACAGGAAAAATAAATTCACTGATCTATGAAGGATAGCAGTACGTAGTTAGAATCAGAAAAAATTAAAATCAGTTGTAATAGTTCTGCTTTAGAAAAAGTAAGTAAACATAGCTCCTAAGCCATTTAAAAACTTGAAAAAATAATATTCTGTATAATTAATTGAGATTTGTATATTAACAATCCTCTGCATACTAGAGAAAGAATAGAAAAGATCATTATCTTTCTGTTACCCAAAATATTTTGTTTCCCTTACACAAGCTCATAGATAACATTGATCTGTGTTTTTACATAAAACTAAGGGAATAATCCTAAATACCATAAGCAGAGGAAGGGGAAAGATGATCTACTTTCTTAGATAACATATGAAAAAAGCACATCAAGTAAACATATTATTCCCCTTTCATATGGGGAATGATATTCACAGAAATTATTATAAACTTGAGTAATAAATGGAAAAACATAATTTGAAACCAGTAATGTTATGTTATAAGCCTAGATTTTGGTTTTCATTCTATATGTTAATATTGGTAGGAAAGGACTAAGGCAAAATATAGACCTTCATATTGGCATGCCAAAGATTTTCTGTATTAGAAGGTTCAGTCCAATAAATTTTTAGACTAAAGAAAGTTGAAAAATCAAATAATTGACTTTCATCCAAATTCATTCACCCAGGCAGTGAAGTCAATCAAATGACCCCACAGAAGATATAACAATACAAGGAAACCAACTCAAAGGGACACATACTGTTGACTACTGTGAAGCAATTTGAAATGGGAATTTTTTTTCACATCACTGGGAAACTAGATATGAAGAACAGGCCTTTACGGATAGGTCATTGCTGGTGTTCATTTTATAAAAGATGTGTATGTATGTGTGTGTATATATATATATATATATATATATATATATATATATATACACACATATACACACACACATACAAACACATATGTACATACATATACATACATATAAAGTTTTATAATATAATGAATATATGTTTATATTTCACAGTTTTATATAAAATATAGATACTTTTTAAAGATTTAATCTTTTCCTTGGCATCTCAGAATCTAGTGGTCCTCTGACTTCAACTTTGGATATGAAAAAATAAATCTTTTCATTAATTATATTTCTGAGTTTAGATAATTTAATGTAAGGTATCATTTTATAGCCCATAGTGATGTTTTAGACACAATTTCCTTTCCTGCTTAAAATTGTATGACATCACACTGTGGGGAACACACAGGTTTAATCTGCAAAGATAAAGTTACCTGCCCAGGCCTTCTGAGTCTCCTACACAGGTTTCTAATGTCTCTCAATCTTCTTCCCTATAATCAATGGTGCTGGACTTCTAAATGTTCATTTTGAGTTTACTATGCAATACTAAAAACTGCAGTATATCAGAGTTCAAACACCACCTCTTTTCTAAGGTTGGAGTTTGGTCTATAAAGAAAACTAAACAAACAAATGCTTAAGTGAATCCAGTAACAAGTTAGTACTCTTTTCAAGAAATAAATATCAATAGTTACACACTAAATATACATAAAATCAATTATCAATAATCACATCAAAGAAAAACTATACCACTATAATATTAAAAGAGTAAATTAAAACAATAAAGTGGCTTTTACTTTTAAATTCAACCAAAATTATAATTCTCCCTCTCTTTTGAGGCAGGGCTTCAGTATTTGTCCTAGACTAGTCTGAAATTCACAACTTTCAGTGATCCTCTTGCATCAGCCTCCCTGCCGCTGACAATATAGGTGTGAGTCACTAAACCTGTCTAAAATATTTTATTTTATTTATTTTATTTATTTTCTGTAGAATAAATGTGTGTGATCAAAGATAATTTCAAATGAAAGATAATGGACAAATTATAAAGAGATAGAAGTGCATGTACTCAATGGCTGTTCCTGTTTTTGATAGCGAGGTTGAAATGATGACGAAAGTCAACATACATCGACAGGAAAAAGGCAGCTATGATATATTATTTAATGGTAATTGTTGATATATACACAAACTCATATATGTAAAAGAAAAGTTGTACTAATTGCAATTAAGGATGTTTAACCAATCTTTATTTTTTTTAATTTTGCTTGAAATAGTAACAAGAAGTTTGCTATGTTAATAATCAGAAAAAATATAATTTTCAGTTGAAAAATGTTAAAGCTATATCAAGAAAGTACTTATTTAAATGTATAACGGATATTTAATAACTTTTTCATGATTAAATTCTTACATGATTACACATTTAGAATCACACTGTTTTGCAGACTAACCTGTTTTTTTCTACTTAACAAATTATGGACATGTTCCCCTATGTCTAAATATTCTTAAAAACATGATTTTAATAAAATTTTAGTATTCATTATATAACACAAAGGCTCTTCATTATCTACTTTTCTGATATAGAGAGAACTAACATGACATGACTCTGGATTTAGAAAAATAAAACTTCTATGTTGAATAGATCTCTTATGCAAGTGTGAAGCAGGGATCTTAAATTAGAGGTGGCTGTGTTAGCATCCTTACGCCTATATGACATGGCACCATATTCCACTGCTGGGGACTCCAGTGGAAGATTCAACTGCAGAGAGAGAGGGGGAAGGAGAGGAAGGAAAGAAGAGAAGGAATACAAATGAATCAAGGAGCCACATTCAGAAGCACTGATATACACAGGACAAACTAGAAAACAAAATTTGAATTGTGGATGTACCTGGAAGTATAGCATTCTGTTCTTCAAGATGGTAATTTAACCAATATATTCTTACTGGTGCCTAGAACATTTCAAATGTTAATTCATTTCATGCTTACAATAAATACCTGACATATGTGTTATCCTGAAGTATATTTAAGTGCTGAAGAATGGAGGGCTGGAGAGATGGCTTAGCGGTTAAGGCGCCTGCCTCCTAAGCCTAAGAACACTGGTTCTAATCTTCAGCGGTTCCAATCTCCAGGTCCCACTTTTAGCCAGATGCAAAGTGACGCAAGAGCACAATGCCACACTTGACCACGGGGGAGGACACATATGGATTTCGTTCGCAGTAGCTGAGAGGCTGCTGGCGCACCCATCTCTATCTGTCTTCCTCTCCCTCTCTCTCTCTCTCTGTGCCTCTCTCCCCACCAAAAAAGAGAAAGAAATGGAGAGAGAGAGGTTATGCAGCTAGAGAAAGATATTATTTATGTATTTGCAAGCACAGAGATAGAAAAGAGAGAGGATGGGCGTACTAGGGCCTCCAGCCACTGTAAACAGACTTCAGATGCATGGGCCACTTTGTGCATCTGACTTTACGTGGGTACTGGGGAATCAAACTCAGGTCATTGGCTCTTCAGGCTTAACTGCTAAGACATCTCTCCAGCCCTATAGTGTGTTTACTTAAGGATCAAACTTGAAATCATGTTCTTGTTTATAAAATACTAAGCACATAAGGCTGTAGAGATGGCTTAGCAGTTAAGGTATTTGCCTGCAAAGCCAAAGAATCCAGGTTCCATTCTCCAGGACCCACGTAAGTCAGATTCACAAGGGGGCACACACGTCTGGAGTTTGTTTGCAGTGGCTGGAGGCCCTGGCACACCCATTCTCTCTCTCCCTCTCTCTCCTCTCTCTCTCTCTCAATCTCTCCCTTCCTCCCTCTCCCTCTCTTTCTCAAATAAACAAATAAAATATACTAAAAATAAAATTCTAAGCATATTTAGAAAATATAAGTTTCTTTCAATAAAATGGTTATTACAAGATACATACTGACACCTAAGGTATAAATAAGTGTGGCTTCTTATCATACTGTACCCTTAACAATAGCATTATTTGGACAAATTAGGGCATGTTTGTTATTTAATTCAATGTGTGGAGAAAGAAAGATATCACACTTGTCCTTGTGTCTGAAAACAACAAAGTTTGTTATATTAAAACATGAATACAACAAGTTTCAAAACAGTATGAACTTTTTCTACCATTTGCATTTTAAAATCTATGTACTCATGAAAAACCAGAGATACCTCAGTTCACAAAAACGAACCTACGTAATACTCAGTTTTCTAGAAAGCAGAAGCAGAGAGGTTTGCATGAAAAAACTGGAAACAGGATCATAGGCTGTTAGGTAGACAAACAAGTTAGGCTACAAAACAGTAGGGAGAAAGTTCCTTAGGGGATGACAGACCCCAGCCTGCAACCTTGTGAGATAAGTGACACCTCACATAGGCATTTGTTTCAGACTGTTGCATAGTAAACACTGCACATCAGAAGGAAGCTGAGCTATGAGGAATGAACAGTGTGAAAGGAGCTGAGCCATGTCCTCTTCCTCCAAGGGCTCTCGAAGGAATGTAATTATTCTGGGTATTTCTAAGACTCATTTTCTGTCATGCCAGTTTTCATTCTTCCTCAAGCAAATCACATGGTCAGTGATATAAATGACCATAATGAGAATTTTTTTCACTCCTCCTTGTTACCATGATGGAATAGAGACACAATATGTATTAACTGTTCAGGCCATCCTCCTCAGAGCCCTTTGCCAAAGAATCTGTGAGGATGAAGGGAGCAGGATCTTACAAGCTGTAACAAGTACTTCTCTCTCATCCCAAACTCTGAAACCAAATGATGTATTTCCAAAAAACAATCTCAATCTCAATCAATATCTCTCTCTCTCTCTCTCTCCACACACACACAAACACACACACACACACGGTAAGTGTTCATAGTCTTTTCTTTCTCTAGGTAGTTTTCCTATCTAGGAACAACTCCTGACCTCCACACTTTATTTTACAGAGACTATCATTATACCATCAGAAAGAGTATGCTTGGCAGTAAGTTCATAGCTTTGGTACAAATTACTTTTCCATCCAAGAAATAATAAATTAATTTCTAAGTTTCATTTTTATCATTTTTGCATAGGAGCAAGACATTATAATCCATCAAATGACAGTTTTTATATAATCAATTGCATAATAGACAGTTAATTTCAGACCTATATTCAAGAATGCTGTAATTCTTTCAACAATCCCATTTTATCATGATAGGCCCTTTTACTCTTAATTGATTTCTTAAGGCAAGTCTAAAGGGTGACCACCAAAACCCTGAAGTATTTTCAGGCTTTTACACATTGGTCCTTTGATGTTCCTTGAAGTAAAGAACACAGGCTCTGCCATTTCCTGTTTGTCATCCTTACTCAGCTGAGCTCATCTGTACCCATGGTTCAGTTTAGACTGTGGAATAGGAACAAAGAGCCATTTAGAGATGCTCAAATGCATACTGAGGAATCACCAAACTGTGGAAATTCATCCAAGAGAACATATCTTATTTCAAGAATATAAATGAATTAATCAGTAAGCTTGCCACCCACGTCCCAGAAACATCCCTGATTAAATTTAATGTAGCAAATTTGTGCAATCACCACTGAACTAACCATTGATTAAACAAAGACCTCTGAGAACTAATTCTTTTAACATGCAGTTTATTTCTGTTCTCCTGAAGGGCATACCTTTGAAACTTTGCTTGCTTGTGGGATGCAGCTCCACCGAGATTTCAGTCTGGATTTTATTTTTTTGTTTCTGAAAGCAATGCAGCTCTTTTACAGGCAGAACAAGAAGCACAACAGACATTTAGACAGATGGTTATTTGGCTACTGTGTCATAGGGACACTGAGAATTTGTGGTACCTTGTAGGTCAGTCGAGAAATCTGTTAATCACAAGACAAGCCGCAACCTAATTTCCTCTCTCCATGAATAATCAGGAGATGTGAAACTACCACAAGCTACATATTTGAAAGGCAAGAACTGAGGTAGACACATAACCACGGTTTTGGTTTCTTATGTCATATACACTTTAACTTCAGACATGCTGTTATTTGCATGCATATGACTCGTAAAGAGAGAGGGACAGAGAACATGTAATCAGAGAGTGACATTTTCCAGGATCATTTGTTATTGTGCTTATAGATGACAGAAGGATGAATATACAGTTGATAGATTATAGATGATAGACATGATAGATGACAGACCTGTATAATAGTGCACATTAAGAAAAAAAATTGACAAAAACAATATGCTTACAGAGACTAGGACTATAATTTAACACAATCCATCCCTGTACTCAATAAATTCCTGCTATACTATAGGAACTTCAGGTGGCAAATTAACACTGCAAAATACACAAGAGAATCAGGTAGCCTTGAGTACTTTAAAGTATCTGATGTGGATTGCGTGGAGGAGAGGGGAACATTACACTCAGTTAAGACTGAGACAAGCAAGGAGAAGAGATTGGTTGGAAGATACAACTCTATCCAACCCTGAAATTTCATGTTTTCAAATTGCTTCTTTCTTTTAAAGTTCATGATTCATAGCTGAGATATAAAGTCATGTTTAAGCAGTATGGCATGCTTATAATATCTTGTGACTGAAACAATATCCTTTTAGGAATTGGGATGAAATTCAAATATTTTCTTTTCGTTCTTAATGAATCTCTCCTGCTTTGATTTGTGTATATCATTTCAGAACTGCGCAAACCAGCTGTGAAATTGCTGATTTGTCTCTAGGATGAATTTCTTTTTCAGAAAGAAAATGCTTATTTGAAGCCATTCTCTTCCTATGAAGAGAGGAGACATGTATGCTTCTCTTCCAAGCACACCCAGGTCAAATCAAACAGAAACTACCATTGCTTAAGTAACAGGCAGCACCACCTCAAGAAATGCTTCTTTTAGTGGCTGTTAGGCTGAATTTCTTCCCACTACAATCATGCTTGGCTCTGGTGCCAAGAAAAGAGGTGAATGCTATCTTTGAGACACAGGCAAAGTTCACTCAACAGAGGCCCTTTACATCCATGAAAGGGAAATTCCCCCGGCATCATCTTTGTTTCTTTGAGACAAGACTGATTCACAACAACAAATGCATTTAATTTTTCCTTTACTTCTGTTTACAATTCTGTAACAATAAACTGGATTTTAGCATAGTCTCTTCATGTTTAAATAGCAATAGGAAACAACTTTTGTACTTTTGTCTGGAGAAACTATTCTCTTTAGATTTTTGAGAACCCTAAGCCAAGCAAATTAACTGCTTAACTGGTGGCAGCTGCCCTACTGCCAGTGGTGTTCCCTTCCCTAGAACTCTTAAGCAACCCTTCAGAGAAGGTGCCAATATTGTGACATTTCTGAAACACTGAAAATAGCAATGCTATTCTTTACCAGTGAATCAGTCTGTATAGAAGGCATTGTAGATTCCTCAACAACCATGAGCACTAAATTAAATTTAATTAATTTGGCTGTGGCTCATGAAGACTCCTTGGTACACATGTCTGAGAATTTCAATCACAACTAACAGCCCTTATTTAAAAATCCTCCAAAGGGACCAAATCTCCATCTTGTGGAAATAGATTTGATATTAAAAAAGAATCAGAATAACACTAAAGAAAAATAGAAAAAAGCAAAATTAGGACAAATTAGTAGTGAGCAGAAAGGTTGACCGATGTGTTTTGAGGTTTAATTCTGAAACTCAATTCCAAATGAGGTTCCAAATGATGACTTGTTAAATGTGTACTTCACACTAGCTACTAAGAATAGGGAACACTACAATAACCTAGCAGACAAAATGTTCAGTAGCTTTTGAGTGAATAAAGGGTTAAGGCTATTTTTATTTATTTATTTATTTATTTATTTATTTATTTATTTGCAAGCAGAGAGAGAGAGAGAAGAGAGAAAGACAGAGAGAGAAGAGAGACAGACAGAGAGAGAATGGGCCACTGCAACTGAAGTCCAGACATGTGTGCCCCTTGGTGCATCTGGCTTATGTGGGTTGTGGGGAATCGAACCTTTGTCCTTTGGCTTCTCAGGCAAATGATTTAATCACTAAGCCATCTCTCCAGCCCAAGGTTTTTGTTTGTTTGTTTGTTTGTTTGAGGTAAGGTGTTACACTAGCTCAGGTTGACTTAGATAGAATCCACTATGTACTCTCAGAGTGGCCTCAAACTCATGGCGCTCATTCTACCTCTGCCTCCCAAATGCTGGGATTAAAGGCATGTGCCACCACTCCCAGCAACTAGGCTATTTTTTTTAATTTAAAAATATATGTTGGGGTCTAGAGAGATGGCTTAGCAGCTAAAGACACTTGGTTACAAAGCCTGACACTATGATGAGATTTCTCAGTACCCACAAAAGGAGATGCACAAAGTGACACATGTGTCTGGATTTCTTGTATAGTGGCAAGAGTCCCTAGAGGACCAATGCTCCCCCCTCCCCTGTGTGTTTCTCTCCAATAAACATATTTTAAAAAGTCTCACCTTTAGTAAATATTTCACATTTAAGAAAAACATATTACCTCCCTATTTACATATTCTATGATTATTAATGTATTGCTTTGTTAGTGCCAGTATGATAATGAGGGCCAACAGTATCTGATTATGTGTAGCTGTCCCCACATATTGATAACATATCAGATGAAACCTTTTGAGAAAATTAGAATATTAAAATTTACATTGTGAGGAAATATATGAATTCTTTTCTCTATTCATATGACAAAAATTTTAAATGAGCTGATGATAATAAGGATGATGAAAATAAGGAATGGATCTTGAAGTCTTTACAGCTACAACTGGTCAATCAGTGGCAAGGAACATGATGAGATTTCATAATCACAAAGGATATATGTGAAAATATCTTCATATGTGGCTTCATCAAAGCACACATCAGCCCTGGATTATGTACTTCAACTTTTAATAAATAAAAAAAAAAGAGCAAGAACAACTATTATTTAATTTTAGTCTCTGTTCTTATATGTCTTCTCTCTCTGGCAGCCAATATAACCCTATCTAATATACTATGAAAAGTATTCTAAGGTTTGAAGTCATTTTGCATTTGTTAGAATAGGTACAAAGATTTGGAATGGAGAAGGCACATTTGCCAAATAAGAGGGTTGTTACTCTTTCACATAAACTTGCTGAAAATTCCAAGCAACAGTGTCTCATCAGCACAAAAAGTCTGTAGCAAAAAATGAATTTGGGGAAAAAAAGAGATGCTTTAGTCTATGATACAGATAAAATTAGGGAAGAGAAAGTAATTTGGAATTTTGTTCCAGCTAAGGACAGCAAAAAGTAAATGGAAGTGTTTTATATATTTCTTACATTATTTTATATAATATACCATATTTTCAATAAATGTGAAGTGGTGTACAGAAGGACTTAGAATATGTATTTTCAATTTCACATTAAAAGTGAAAGGAAACACACAGGAAATGAGAAAATGGAAAACTCTGAAACTAGCTAAGAGAAAAAAATAAAAAAAGCATTTTCCAGCTGGAGAGAAGCCTGGTAATAAGTAGAGACAATGTGATTTGTGAGGCAAGTTGCAAAAGGCAGTGAATATGGGAGAGGGAAAATAAAATAAAGACGACAGCATCTTTGGAACTTAGTGGGCAAAAATAAAATCACTTTCAACATGCATCCCACACATAAATACTCGGGCAGATTTATTTGATCAATTCTGACAATAATAATGGAAAGTAGCCAGCTACTCTCTAGGTACCCAATCATGTCTGAAAATTAAACATTTCCCCATCACTGGGAGTTACTCCAGTGAAAAGAGAGAACAATGAAGCAATGCTGTCTTACATGATTTCCTCTTCCACCTAATATCTGAACTGTTTACAACTGTATCTTTGCAGCCTGGAATAGTTGGAATTGGTGCCCAAGCTTCTACTCCAGATGGCAAATGTAGCATATTAAATTGAAATAAAATAACAGAAACTTTTTGGAAATGAGATGTCCAGATTTTTCTCTTACAAATTTTCAATGCTCAATCACCAAAGCCTTTCACATAAAAAATATGTCATTTTAAAACTAGCATGGTGGTGCACCTTTTAACCCCAGGACCCAGGGGGCACAGAGAGGATGTGGGCCAGAGAAAACTGGTCTACTTGTGCTCCTCCAGGTCAACTGTATAGCAAGACACTCTTTCAAAATGAAACAAATAAAAAGGCCAAAGTATGGCACAAAAAAATCTTATATCTGAGTATCAACTGGCTTCACATTATCAGTATGATCAATAAATATCCATTTCATTAAAACGTAGAAAGAGCATGGGCTTTGCATATTATTTACTTTACATGTATTATAAAAACCCATTTGTTATTTCTCTAACATTTAATTGGTAGTAAATTTTATCAACAAATATACGTAAATGTCCTAGTTGTTAATAATGACTTTGTATCACTATATAGTGCAAAATATCACAAATAAGGAGTGTATGCAGCAAACCATTTGGAGAAATAGAGTTTTTCTAATGCCAAATGGTTGTGTATTCATTTATTTTGACAAGTGCAATTTTTCTTTTTAATTATTTATAAAACAGTGGTGGATATGCTGCAGTGTTTTATATGGAAATGAAAACATAAATCTATAATGGGAAGTGCTTGTAACAGGAGGTATTATATGAAATATTTGCTTGGAGTAATTCAAAAGCAAGGCGTTTCTATCAGAGAACTTGAGTGAGTTTCTCAGGGCTGTGGTAGGATTGGGAAACTGGCCATTATTGCCTGTGTAGCTTTCCCTTCTGTTGCTAGAAGAATTTGAAATAGTAAATTCATACAATTCCTAATTTTTAATTTTTTTTTACCTTTTTTTTTTTTGAGTTAGGGTCTCAGACATATCCCCTGTTGGCTTGGAGCTCACTGTGCAGTTCAGGCTAGCCCATGCTGGGTTTGAACTCAAGACATTTCTACTTCAGTCTCTTGAATGCTGGGATTACAAAACTTCACCAACAACCTAATTGATTTATTCAGTTCTTATAGATAATTTTAATAATTATTTCAATCTTGGTGACATCTCTAAACTTAAAAAAAATAGTTTTGAAACTTCATTAGGGTAATTTGATCCAAAGTTCCTTAACCAGGAGTGATGGTGGGTTCCCTAAGTGACAAAATATCTGATAATATCTCAAAATACTTTCAGATGATTTACTTAGGAAGATGTTACTAGGAGAATACAAGTAAAGGATGGATTGCTGCAATCAAGAATTGCCTACCTAATATATCCATAAAGAAAGCAAGCTAACTGAATTCTGTATGTTATGTAGTACAAAGCAAAAGAAGAAATAATCTAGTGGATGGGGAGATGGCTGAGTAAAGTGAGCACAGGAACCCGAGTTCAGATAACTAATATCTAGATAAAATGCTGGATGTGGCACTTCTAATTCCAGCACTGAGGACATGGGGACAGGAGAAATCATAAAGCTTCCTGGTGAGCTAGTGTAACCAAAACAGTGAATACAAGGTTCAGTGAGACAATTAGTTTCAAAAAAAGGCAATGCAGGCTGGAAGATGGCTCAGTTGTTAAGTGAGCTTACTGACAATACTTGCTGGCCTGTGACCAGCTCACCAGGTCTGATTCTGTCATGTCAACCCATTATAAACTAGTAATAAATAAAGAAATAAATACACAAATAAAGCCGGGCGTGGTGGTGCATGCCTTTAATCCCAGCACTTGGGAGGAAGAGGTAGGAGGATCACCATGAGTTTGAGGCCACCGGGAGACTACATAGTGAATTCCAGGTCAGCCTGAGCTAGAGTGAGACCCTACCTCGAAAAACTAAAAAAAATAGGAGAGATGGCTTAGGGGTTAAGGTGCCTGCCTCCTAAGCCTAAGAACACTGGTTCCAATCTCCAGTGGTTCCAATCTCCAGGTCCCACGTTTAGCCAGATGCAAAGTGACGCAAGGGCGCAATGCCGCACTTGACCACAAGGGGGAGCACACATCTGGATTTCGTTTGCAGCAGCTGAGACACTGCTGGCACGCCCATCTCTGTCTTACTCTCCCTCTCCCTCTCTCTCTGTCTCTCTCCAAAAAATAATAAAAAAATAAAAAAATAAAAAGTTTAATAAATAAATAAAAATAAATGCAGAACAACTGAGGAAGACAACTTATATTAACCTCTGACTTTCTAATACCTTCAGAAAACAACAAAACAAAACATGCCCATACACTTACAAACATACATACACCCCATAAGCACACACACACACACATCAAAAAAAACTATTAATTCCATATTTGAATAATTAAGATCTGTGTTCCTGCTAAATTATGCATCTATATAATTAAAAGATAGAGAATATCCTAGCATCTGACTATAGTGTATATTCATAATATAACAGAGTTCCAGTGACCCAGGGAAACCAGGGGGAAACTCAAAACTTGGTGAGATAATGAAAATAGCAGAAAGGACTTCCAAGAAACAGTAGACAGGCATGCCACAAGGAAGATGGCAGGAGAAGGGAAGTGTCCTCCACAGAGGAAAAGGAGCACTAGGACAACTGGATTTAGACAACCTTGATGCCAGCCCTTGACACGCTCAGGAATCGGCCTCATTTTCTCT